>JAOUQX010000030.1:5979635-5994253 GCA_028566295.1 Liobagrus marginatus
ATAGATAGATAGATAGATAGATAGATAGAAGATATTTATATATATATATATATTGTCCTGATAAAGGTGGCACATTGGCTTGCTCGCTGGTAGATAACACTGTTTGTTCATTCAGCGAAGAGGGATTGTCTGTTTCTGCATCCTTGCTAAGGAATTATGTTTGATTAAATGAGCTTAGGCAATACTTTTTCAAGGAACTTACAAATTTTGCATTTTGGGGGATGACTGAAACCAACCATCGATTAAAATTTCATCAGATTTAACATTTGGTAAACGCATGAAACAGATCAGACTCCTTGGGATTCTTGGCATGACCATGAAAGTTAGGGGAAGTTAGAGAAGGCTGGACAAAGCATTCATACAGTGACACAGTGGGAATCCGTTTGAAGTTTGCTCCAAACAGTTCAGTTACACTTTTCAGTCAAGATCCAAGCCAGACTAAGAGACCCTGTCCCTCCCAGTTGAAACTTTCCAGGGTCTGAATGGGAACTTGTGCTCTTAGAGTACCCTCAGCCACAGGATAAAGTGTTTTGCTTAGGTGATGGAAAAGAAGTGCAGCATCATTGAGGCAGGTAGATTTTTTTGTTAAAGACTATATATTATATTACATTATAACGTCGAGGATTTTACCGTCTCATTCAAGAGACTTTAAATAATAAAAGTAGAACTGTAACTTAAACTGCAAATGGAAATGGTAAGGAACCATTATTGGTGTATGTTAACATTTAGAATAACATTACAAATATACAAGTAGTTACTGTTTGACATTTTCACACAGCCAACTCGGGAATAAATAACTGAACATTTTTTTTTTCGAATATTAAATATAATTCTCTTGAAATGTCTCTTTGTGTTCATGTTGAACTTGTATACAGAGAGTACTTATATACTGTATACTTAACACCAAGAATTTCAGACAGTGATGCTGTTATATTGCAAAGAAACCAAAATCTTTTTTTTCTTTAATTGCAGCCAAATATGGTGATGAACAACAAGATTAAAATGACAGATTCTGGGAAGTTAAAACAAAACTGGATTAATTTCTTGGTACTGAACAAGAAGTATGATACGTTGGACGGTAAAATGTCCACTCTTCAAGAAATACAATTTCATGCATTTTGATTGGATCTAAAGCCGTTCTTTGCTGCTTAATGTTTTTATATATCTGCTCAGATGGGTCAAGCTGATGAAATAAGGCCTTTGTTTCAGGACTCTCCTGAAGGCCTCATTTAATTCCATCCAAGGCAACAACTTTCTTTATTTTAAATGTCTCCATTTGCACATGTACTTTTTTTAGCATAAGCAAACTTTTTTTGCTTTTGTCAAAGGAACATCTTTATTACGTCAGTGTTTTCCCTATAAGCAACAATGTCAAATGCTTTCAAACAACCTGTTTACACAACCAAGAATACACAGCCTCTACTTGAAAATATTTAAGCAATTAGTTAATGAGTTAACAATATATTTGAACAATTTATTTGAACAAGTTAGCATAATTTAGCATAGCAAATGGTAGTTAATATGCTACGTTTCCCAGTAATTATAGGTGATCAAACCAGATTGGGGTGACATGGTGGCAGAGTGGTTAGCACTCCTGCCTCACAGCACGAATGTTATCTGTTCGATTCCCACACAGGGTGTTTCTGCGTGGGTTTGCCCTGGATACTCCGGTTTCCTTGTGCCTCCAAAGAGATGTGATTTGGCATAGGCAAACTGGCTACTCTAAATTGTCCATAGGAAGGAATGTGTGTGTGTGAATGGTTGTCTAAGTGTTAGCCCTGCAATTGACTGGCGATTGTACAGGGTGTACCCCGCCTCATGGCCTAAGTTAGCAGAGATAGAGTCTAGCGTTCCCATGACCCTGCAGCACAGTGGCAGAGTGTTTAGCACTCCTGCCTCACAGCGCGAAGGTTATGGGTTTGATTCCCGCCCAGGGTGTTTCTGTGTGGAGTTTGTATGTTCTCCCTATGCTTGCGCAGGTTTTCCCTGGGTACTCTGGTTTCCTCTCGCCTCCAAACACATGTGATTGTTCTAAATTCTAAATTGTCCATAGGAGTGAGTGTAAATGGTTGTCTGTCTCTAAATGTTAGCCATGCGATTATCTGGCGATTATCAATGAAGTACACCCTGGGACCCTGAACAGAATAAAGGGATAGACAATGAATGAATAACCAACATTAACTGCATATTTTACCAATTGATGTTCATTTTAATAATGTTTAAAAAAATTACCCTTTTTAAATCACCATTTGAGTCCCCGAGAGCAAAATATTTTAACAACCACCTGTATTATTATTCTTGTGATTATTGTACTTGTGACGTGAAAATATTAAGAAAGTGAGTTTGAATCTTAAGCAAACTGATTGTAAATTTTAAATAATGCACCAAAGTTCTTGCAGCAGACTTTTACATGGGATTGTCTGAGTACACAAAATATATGAATGTGATCATTTATAAACCGTCAGTTAAGAAATTCCAAAACATCTTTGTAATTTTCAGCCGTCATAACTGCCGTCAAGCGGATCTAAGTGGATGCGCGCCATCACGCGTGCGCATTGCGCACAAGTCGCGGCCCATTACATAATTCATCATTCTACACCTAATCAATGCCAGAGTAAAGTAAGACTACTATTGCACCCTCCCCTTACAGGGGCTTGGTGTCGGGACCGTTTAGCTGCTTTCTTCTTTCAGCCGACTCTTTATCCTCCGCGCTCTGAGGAGACCCCCAGCTCTCCAAACGCACCGCTATCTGTTTGTTAACCAGAACTGGCCAAAAGATAAAAGCTACTTCAGAATCAAAGAGGATTATAGTTTTAGAACTGCGTCATTCAAGAGCCTTCGCAACAAATAGGTATGTTCCATCTTAAGATTTTTCCTATTACCATTCAGCTAGATCGATTTTAGGTTTGTCGTTTGCATTGTTTGTTTACTTGTTTGTTTTCAATATTGCAACTGATAACCATTTGTGAGCCAATGCTTTAAATATACAGTTCAAGTTTTGAATTAACAACACAGTGTTAATGTTAGACCTATAGTGTACCTAATGACTGTCGGGGTCAATTTAACACTGAGGATTGAATCACACAATAAGCCACATGATATACACATGATATATAGAAACCAAGTGTTTATAAGTAATTAAGTTTACTATTATATACAAAGTAAATGGATATATTTATAATAATAATTATACAATTAATTAATTAATTAATCAATCAATCAATCAATTAATGAATTAAATACAGGTAATGGTAAAAGGAACACTAGAATTAAGTCTACAAGACAGTTTTTGGAAAGGACTTACAATAATAAGTGCATTATGCATTTTAATAGACGCATAAGTGGGACAGTAATGCATGATAGTGATAGCATTTTACAAATTTGACAATTGTCAAATAAAAAACACAAATTTATATTATTGAATTAAATGCCAATGTAATGTTCTTCATTTGAATGCCTTTTCAAAACTGTATTATTTTACCCAGCACGATGCAACGTTGTCAATTCGAAAAATCACTAACTGCCCAATGTTAAGCCAATTTTATTTAAAAAGGTTAAAGTGCTGATTTAGCATGATCATATATTAATTACATCTTAAAGTAATAAATAAGTAAAAGAAAAAAAGAATGACAATCATGAAACTTAAAATTCTACACATCTGCATTGCCTTAAAAAGCAAACTGAGAAAGGATTTTGTTTATACAGTAGCTCCTGCATGTTATGATCACTTCAAGCCATTCAGATTTCAAAGAGCTGAAAGAGTCAAATAATCCAATACCCAACTGCAGTTGTGCACAAACTGCAGCACCAAGCTACTATGTGTCAAATGACTATCTGAATAGTCTTCTGCTTCTTTGACGGACATCCCTTGAAAAGCATTTGGAATTTTACATGGTGATGAGATTTGAAAGGTCATTTCAGACTGTGAGCGAGAAAGTGACATTGTCAGACTCCCCAACAGCCTTGAATATTCACAAGACATTTAGTTGCTATATTAATATAAATGCTTAACTACAATGCCTTAACAGTGGAGGCTTTAGTCTTTTTTATGAGGGTGTAAAAGGCACAAGCATGTTGCCGGGTATCATCTAGAAGGATATTTCCCATAGAAATGTGCCAATGATACTGTTTTATCAGTCAGTTCCCAAAAGCCTGCTCTCTAATTATAGTCCAGAATTCTTCTACAGTGCCACAAAAAACATTTGGTGTATTTTTCAAATGATGGATTGTTTAATGTGCTGCATATCAGCTGAGGTTGATTTACACTGTAAAATGTATTACTTCCTGTTGAGTCACAGAAATCATATCATTATTTTCTATAACAACATCAATTTTAAGTGGTTGCTTAGTTTAATATGAGGCAGGAGTAGGGAGGTAGACAGGAGTAAAGTAGTAGTGGAATAACGTGATCAAACTGATTTTTTGTTTACTCAGAAATATATAAGACACTCTTGTCTTTTATAAATATCCCTATTCTGTGTGTAGGAAATGCTACTGAACATAAATACCCCATCATTCATAATTATTCATCAACACTGTCATACAATCACTTAAACTATACCCTAATCTAAAGTTTCTCTTGTGTGTCACATATTTTCCAAACACTCATTTGTGGGAATAATGTTGGAACAATGGGCTTTTTCTTTATTCGTTCATTGCTGGCATCTGGCCATAAATTGCCCGATATGTTGGTGATGGTCCACAGAAAAGTACCAAACAGCAGCTTAAGATCTGTACTATTACTGTTTTGTCTACTGAAACTAAAACGTTCTATGTGCTGTAGTGGTATATCAAAATGACAAGAATCTGAGCCTACAGTTGGCTCTAGAGCATCAGAATTGAACCATGGGGCAATGGACTGGGATAATAATTCACATTTTCTTCTACATCATGTTTATTCCCGGGTATGTGTATGTCGCTATGGGAAAAAGGCAAACTGGTGATGCAGATTGATACTCCAGGCAATGTTCTGTTGGGAAACCTTGGGTCCTAGAATTCATGTGGCTGGAACTTTAATTCATATCACCTACATAAACAGACCAAGTCCACCCTTTTATGGTAACAGTATTCCCTAATGTCAATGGCCTCTTTTAACTGGATAATTTGTTCACATATGGTCATGGATATGCTAGACAAACAAATTCCACTTAATGGATTTGCTGCTAAATCTAACAGAACACCTTTAGCGGTCTTGAGGAATAGATATGTTGACGTGTCAGAGCTGTTTTAGAGGTATACGGTGGGTGTTTTTTTTTTGGGGGGGGGGATAAAAATGATACATAGGTTAATTTAATGTTATGGCTAATCTGAGTTTCATGCATCAACACATCAGAATAGATTACATTTAAATGTTGGGCTAGTAGGAGCTCGCATGATAAAATAACCAAACTGGTCAGTGCAGCTTTCCTTTTCAAAGCAAATTGAGTGCACGTTGTCTAGCCATGAGACTTCATTGTACTTTTCTCTGAAGAGAAAATTGTCCAGAAGGAAATCATGGGAGTGCCATTAGTCACGGCTTTTTGTAAAAGGGTTACATCTACTTACAATTGTCAAATCAACTGTCACCTTCATTATTGTTGCGAATTATTATTCCTGACGCACATGCTGAAAATGTAACACATTGGCATAATTGTTCATGTAACTTCCAGGGGAGCCATGCCATCACTGCTGTTACTATGCATCTCTCTTCGTGTAATCTCAGCAAACTTTATCACTCCAAACTATTTATATACGGGTAAGTAATTTTATGTGTTTATCCTTATGTTTAAATCTGAATTAGTCTGTATGATTACAATAAAATTACATTAAAATCATCCATAAGATTAAATATCAAAAGTATACTCTTATTATAGCAACTGATTTTGAGTAGTGTGTGCATGTATAATAATAATAATCATATCTCTGTAGTTTGGTATGGACAGTTTTGTTGTCTGTATTCCAGAACCTGAAAAAACTCTGAGTGTTAGTATTCCCATTGATCCTTCTCTCCAAGCCTTTATGGGAGATGAATTGGTTCTGCCCTGCTATTTCCAGGATGACACAGTGCATGACCCAGGTGCTCCCACTATAGCTCCTTTGGCCCATCGTATCAAATGGAGCATCATCACCAAAGAAAAGACTACAGACATTTTGATGGCCAGTGAGGGTACAGTGGCAGTTAATAAGCAATACACAGACAGGGTTCAAATGGTGGGGTACCCCACCACTACTACTGATGCCACTATTAAAATCACACAGCTTCTTTCAAACGAATCTGGAGTGTATCGCTGTGAAGTCATGCATGGAATTGAAGACAGCCATGATTCTGTCTATGTCCAGGTGCAAGGTAGTGACGCTTTGTCAAGTACTAAGTACTCTTATAAAGTTATTAGTCATTGTAATATTGTTGATTATGACTGTAACCAACAATGAAAAATCTGGAATGAGAATATATACATGTAAATATATCCAGTATTTTTGTCTAGGCATTGTGTTCCATTACCGTGCCATTACTTCACGTTACACCCTGACATTTGAGAAGGCACAGGCAGCATGTATCCAGAATAGTGCTGTGATCGCCACACCAGCGCAGCTACAGGCAGCGTATGATACAGGATACCACCAGTGTGATGCAGGCTGGCTTTCTGACCAGACTGTTAGGTCAGTTGAGACTGTTCTTATTTAAATCAAAAAGTGGGTTTATTGAGCATTTATTTGGGTGCCTATCAATTCTGAACATTCCTGTCTATAATGTTATATTTTACTGCTGATGTAAGGTATCCTATCCACGATCCCCGAGAGGCATGCTATGGTGACAAATATGAATTCCCAGGAGTGAGAACATATGGAGTAAGAGATGTCAATGAGACCTATGATGTGTATTGCTTTGCTGAGAAGATGCCAGGTACACAAATGGACACTCAAGGCTATTTCTGTTGTTTAAATGAACTATTTATGTATTAATTTCATCTAATATTTTGTTACAGGGAGGGTGTTTTATACAACATCCGATGAAAAGTTTACCTTTAATGAAGCTGAGGCGAAGTGTACCAAATTAAGCGCTAAATTAGCCACAACTGGTGAGCTCTACCTGGCCTGGAAAGCTGGTATGGATGAATGTAATGCAGGCTGGCTGGCAGATGGTAGTGTCCGCTATCCCATCAACATTGCTCGCCCCCAGTGTGGAGGAGGTCTGCTGGGAGTGCGCACTGTGTACCGTTTCATAAATCAGACAGGCTACCCTCTACCAGAATCAAGATTTGGTGCTTTCTGTTATACAGGTATAATATACCATATATAATATAACAGGTATTTATATTTTAGCATAGCAAATAATAAAACGGTTAATGGATACGTTTCCCAATAATTATAATTGACTAAACCTGATTAGGACAGCACAGTGGCAGAGTGGCTAGCACTTCTGCCTCACAGCAAGAAGGTCATGGGTTTGAGTCCCACCCAGGGTCTCTCTGTGTGAATGGTTGTCTGTCTCTAAGTGAGATAGGCTCCAGTGCAACCATGACCCTGAACAGGATAAACACTAGACAATGAATGAATAAATCAGTTTAACCACAGACAATGTTTATTGCTAAAAATTTGCTTTTGTCTTCATTAGATGAGAATGAAGAGGGCTCAGCAATACTTAGCATCTTCCCAAATATACAGACTACAGAGCTTACAAGTGAGGTACTGAGTGTGCATTTGGTGACTGCCAGCCCAGCAGTGTTTAGTACACAGACCTCCAAGGAGAGCGAACTAATTGGAGAGGTTGAAACGCACAAGCCCACTATTCCTGACTTTCTGTATGTGGAGCAAAATGTCACACAACTGCCTCTGTCTTCACCACCGAGTATCACTGACGACGTTGTCAAAGTGATGACTGTACAGCCTGACCTTGGAGTAGAGATTCCTGATGGAAACGCAACTGCACCAGATATGTCACTGACTGGTAAAAAAAAAAAAAGACTTCTACTGCAATCTGCTTTACCAGTACTAGCACTGCTTTAAATGGATCAGTGATTACTAATAATATAATCAATGGCATTTGATCGGTAAAAAATGAATCACATTTTATTAACCGTCTCTTCTATTCAGGTGTTGTCTTCCATTACAGACTAGGCCACACTCGCTATGCTTTTACTTTTTTTGAGGCTCAGCTAGCCTGTCAGGACATTGGTGCCGTGATTGCTAACCCTCAGCAATTACAGGCTGCTTATGAAGCTGGTTATCACCAGTGTGATGCAGGCTGGCTGACTGACCAAACAGTCAGGTAATTGTTCTATGGAGTTCTTACTAATATCTTACTATTATGCGTTTACGTTATTATAACGTTTATTTGTATAATAAGAAAGCAAAACAGTTAATTATTCAAATTTAAATGACTCATTGTGTTGCGATTCAATTTATTATTGTTTCTCCTGCTCCAAATTAAGGTATCCAATCATATCCACACGAGAGAAATGTTCTGGAGATTTGGAAGATTTGCCCGGTGTAAGGACTTATGGAATACGACCTGCTAATGAGCACTATGATGTATACTGCTACATGAAAAAACCAAGAGGTATAATAGTACCAAATGCTTTAGAGACTTAAAGTAGATTTATTTTGATTCACTGAAAGAAATAATATTCTAGCCTTTTTTGCTGGAAATACAAATAACTTGCATATGATTAAATTATCAATGAAAAAGCTCAAATAAAATAAGTCCCACTCACCATTTTCTTCCAGGAAATGTCTTTCATGTGAGTTCTTTTGAGGGTTTTACGTATGATGAAGCAATGGCTTATTGCCAGTCCCAGAATGCCTCCTTGGCTTCTACAGCTGATCTGTATGTGGCCTGGAAGCAAGGTTTTGATAAGTGTCGTGCTGGCTGGCTCAACGACCGCAGTGTCCGCTATCCCATTAATAATCCTAGGCCTCAATGTGGAGGAGGGAAACCTGGAGTCCATACAGTTTTCAAGTTTGCAAACCAGACTGAATATCCTGATGTGCACTCCAAATTTGATGCCTACTGCTTGGAAGGTATTAACAGTTAAAAACTTGTAACAATATAATGTGAGAATTGTCTAGTTACAGCTCTTACAGATAAAATTATATTTGCAATTGTTTGGTATTTCAGTTGTTTTTAATGAGACCGGATTGATGAATATGACACTCATTGAAGAGGAACTAGTGAACCTGACCTCAAGAATTGAGCTTTTTATACCTGGTAACCTCTTTTTGAATATTTAACAATGACCAAGCATGAGCTTTTGTTATTTGGGAATACATATTGTTAATGTATTGATTTCTCTTTTTCTGGATTTTTATAGTGAACCCACCCATCACTCCACCTATTCCTGTGAACATATCTGGTTCTGGTTCAGCAGACCTGCCATCTGGGGCAAGTGGTTTTTCGGGTGATGTATCAGCAAGTGGAAGTGGAGAACAGCCTAGTGGGTCTTCAGGTTTTGGAGGAACATTTTCAGGATCTGGACTGCCTAGTGGGTCATCATATTTGGAAGGAGAGCTTTCAGGATCTGGACTGCCTAGTGGGTCATCAGGTTTGGATGGAGAGCTTTCAGGATCTGGACTGCCTAGTGGGTCATCAGGTTTGGAAGGAGAGCTTTCAGGATCTGGACTGCCTAGTGGGTCATCAGGTTTGGAAGGAGAGCTTTCAGGATCAGGACTGCCGAGTGGGTTTTCAGGTTTAAACAATGAACTTTCCGAATCTGGACTGCCAAGTGGGTCATCACGTATAGAAGGTGACCTATCAGGGTCTGGGCTAAGCGGAGATATATCTGGCTCAGGCCTTAGTGGTGATGCTTCAGCCATTAGTGTGACCTTTTTGGGAATTGGCACAATATTCTCTGGGGATGCATCAGCTTCAGGAATACCTCAAGAAGCTGGGGAGGGCAGCTCAGAGACTCTCACATTTATGCAAGATTTGGGTTCTGGCTTTTTAAGTGGGGAAGGATCTGCGTCAGGAAGTGGCTCAGGTTTTGGTTCAACAGGGAGTGGGTCTACATCAGACGTTTTCGGCATCTTGGAAGAGAGTGGAAATGGAAAACCTCCTGGCTTTTCTTCAAGCCTTGGTTTTAGTGGAGAGTGCTTGACTTCTTCTGGAGATGACAGTGGTTTCTCTGGGCTTAGTGATAGTGAAATAGTAATGATTGAAGGTCAGTGGGTGGAAGTGTCCTCTGCTTCAACCCTCACAGTTCAGGAGCTGGGTGGAACTGAAATGCATTTTAGTGGATCTGGAGATCTACTATCTGGTCTAAGTGGCTCTGGTGTGAGTGGAAGTGCTGATTTAAGTGGCTCTGTAAGTGGTTCAGGATTTCCTGCCGTCACCTCTCTTGACTCAAGCCTTTCTGATCTCATAGACCTAACCAGTACAGACCAAGAGGCCTCTGGATTTTTGATGTATGGATCAGGGGAAGGGAGTGGTGACCTTTCTGGGGTCTCTGGTCTTCCATCAGGAGACATATTAGAGGCATCAGCCAGTGGGAATGTCATATCATTTACAGATGAGAGCTTAATTGAAGCTTCTTTTAGACCCACTCAAAATGAGGAGCTTACAAAAGGACCAATAGAGCACAGTGGAACGGAGAGTGGACTAGTTTTGACAAGTGGGAACCACCATACTTCTATTTCAAGTGAAGAGCCCCATGGTACCTCCCAAATTTTTGAAGAGTCAGTTTATTTAACTGAAGAGCCAACTGTTCTAGTTCCCTCGGGGCTGTTTAGCTTCGATGCATGGCCACATGAAATGTTGTCAGAATCTGCTGAAGACTTTGAGAAATACGATTCTGTGACTCCAGCACCTATAGCTGGTACCACTACCAACCCTACTTTTGTGATTCAGTCCCCACCAGGTATAGAGGCCCCAGCCATGGAGAAAGGTAATTTAGTCATTTGTAATACCATTGATTATAATAATAGCATAATTGGATAGAAATTTAAGGATACTTTAAATACGTTTTCAAATGCTCCAGTTTATAATTTTCTTCTGTCTTTATCTGAATCCCAGCTGCTGTGGACCCATGTAATCCAAACCCCTGTGGTGCTGCTGAATGTTCTGTCCAGGACGGGGTTGGAGTGTGTCACTGCCCACCTGGGGTGAAGGTGGAAGAGTGCCATGTTGGTGAGTAACTTAAACTGACTTTAATTTGTATTAAAAATGGCATAATTTCTCATGAGGTTAATGTGTTTTTCTAATTGAATTTAATGTGGGATATTCTGTCTATACTATTTGATGTGTTAAATTTTTCTCTTAAAGATTTAATTCCTATTAACTGTATTTTTTATTGTCGTTGTTTCCCTCTTATTAATGGAACACACCCGTCTATCGCTGTCATTGTTCTCTTTTACTGTGGGTCTATTTGCTTGTGTCTCATTATCATCTGAAAAGAAGGCATCCATTTCACAGGTTGTTTGGCATGTGGGTGGGGATACCTGTCTCTACCTACGGGACCTTCCAGTTATTCATTCAATTAATTGATTGTGCACATGCGTGTTGTTTTATTTAATGTTTAAATTTTTCCTTCGCATGGCTTCATTTAATCCGCATGCTATTTTACAGCCTGCTTCCATGCCTGTTAACTTCTAGCACATGGCTCCACTTTTCTTTCTTCTTGTTATGAATCTGGACCTTAATCCAATGCAACACTTCATTTGAACCACAATGAAAAACGGCTGAATATATTCCAATCATTCAGGCAATGACGGGTATATTAATTGTCTCACGACCGTTTGATGAGCACGTAGTCTATTGATTTGAATGGGACATATAAGCGTGTTGCATGGTTCATGGTTTATGATTTGATCAGCGCTAGTGCCTACGCAACCTACGCATGAACCAGCTCAAGGGTCTCTTTGTAGTTGCAGACTTAACCGCAGAACCTTTATTTTCAGAGGTTGATGTGTGCCATTCAAATCCTTGTGCCAATGGAGCTACGTGTGTGGAGGTACAGGATGCTTTCAAATGCTTATGCCTACCCAGCTATGGAGGGGATCGCTGTGAGATCGGTATGAGGTTGGCTTCAGCTAATTCTACTAACAATCTCTCAAAAACAACCATATCTGATGCCATAAAAGGCAGTCTCAGTGCTCTAATAGCTCTGGCTGGACTTTTAGTGTCATCGGTGTTCTGGAACATGCTTATGTAAAACTGTAAAGCTAGCGCTTCATGTTTTTGAGAAATGGTGAGTGGTTGCGGGCAAATTGTTGTAGAGGAAAAAGTCATGTAAGGAACAAGTTCCTGGTCAGTATGAACCAGGGGAAAAGTACATGGGGGAAAAGATGTCTCAAAGTGACTCAGTCAGGTCGTGAAATAATAACACATACAAAAATAATGTGTCTGTGCTATTTATGCTTTCCATTTGCACATTTTACCAGACCCTTTTTTTGGCCTCCTTGGTTAATTTTCTATGTTTATTCTTGACTGCATATAGAATTGAATGATGATTTAACGTTGTGAGCTATGAAAAAATACACACTACCACAACTTCCTTACAGCTTTTAAGGTTGCGCACGGAAGACATATTACTGTCCTCAGGGATTTAATGTGTGTCTTTGATACATATGAGATATTTTATTAACACTTTCTTTCTATGCTATATTTTATAGTAAAACCCCATAGTAGATATCAGAATGCATTATAAATGTATTTATCTGTTACACACTATCCAGAATGACTTGACATTAGCATTCAGATTATAACTGTTCGCAGTAAGAATAACACTTTTTAAAGCATGAGTATATTATTTCATAATGGCAAGTACACTTCAAATACTATAATGAAATAATAATAAAACATTGGTGTGTGTATGAGGTTTATGAATAGATATTAATTTCAATTCAATTCAATTTTATTTCTATAGTGCTTATAACAATAAGCATTGTCCCAAAGCAACTTTACAAAAAATAGAAATTTTTGATTTAATGAATAAAGATGACTTTAATAAAAAAAGACACAGGATTAGATATTATATTTGAATTATGTATTGTAAGATTATGAAGTCTCGTATATTCATGCTTCAAAAGAGTTATTTATTCGTTCAACGTAGTCCTTATACTACGTTATCAATATTATTATGGTGCATTATGAATACAGGATTTTTAGGAAATGCTACACATATAACTAATGTCCAAACTGAATTGCGAACCCTTCTGTCCATCTAATAATCCTTTATCTTCCTGTTGAAATGTCAATGTAAGTATTTGTGCAGTCCTGTTGTACCAGAGTAATGCATCAAAATTGCAGGGAATAAAGTGTGACCCCTACTTCCCTCATATGTCGCTGTAGACATAGAAACATGTGAGGAGGGCTGGACAAAGTTTCAGGGTAACTGCTATCTACACTTCTTGAAAAGAACAATGTGGGAGGAAGCCGAACAACATTGTCGAAGCCTTGGAGCTCATCTGGTCAGCATCACTAACCAAGAAGAGCAAGTATTTGTTAATTGTGAGTAAAGTCAAAAGTCAAAACAGTAATGTCTGAATGTGAACGTGTCTTTGCCATTATAACATAATGCCGCTGTCTTTTAGCCAATGCCCAGGATTACCAATGGATTGGACTAAATGATAAGACTTTTGAAAATGACTTCCAGTGGACAGATGGAACACCGATGGTAAATATGTTAAGTTCATTCAACTAAAGGAACATAGCCCAGTTTTTATATAATATCATTACTGGAGGCTAACACCGTTTTCCTCTTAGCAATATGAAAGCTGGAGACCTAATCAGCCGGATAACTATTTCAACTCTGGTGAGGATTGTGTGGTGATGATTTGGCATGAAAACGGGCAGTGGAATGATGTGCCTTGCAACTATCACCTACCATTCACATGCAAAACTGGGCCAGGTAAAGAGTCAAAGACCGTATGTTTACTATTTATTCTGGAATTTGCTTGGTCATATTAAAAGAAAACTGTTCTCAGTTACATGTGGACCCCCTCCTGAACTAAAGAATGGCAGATGGTTTGGAACCAAAAAGGAACATTATCAGGTCAACTCCATAATCAGATATCAGTGCAATGATGGCTTCAGACAGCGCCATCTACCAGTGGTTCGCTGCATGGCAGATGGGCACTGGCAGAAGCCACAGGTGGAATGCATACCATGTAAGTAATATGTTTACAAAAGTAGGAAAATATTTAATCTTCCGATCATTTCATTTGTTTATATAGTGTTTTGTTTTTTTTACACTCGCTGCCTGCTTTATTATGAGCACTTAGCAACCTGCGATTGCTCTTATAGAATTAACCAATCATGTATCAGAAATACAGCTGACAATTGAACAAATCATTGTCGGGTTCTTTTCCAGTCTTTAGCTGACTATTTCCAGTGATTTTGTGCCCAATGTAGTCTTACATTCCCGTTTATTCTGGGGTTAAACTCGATACAGCCGCTTGCTCTTGTAGCCCTTTCACTCCAAGTTTCAACATGTTATGCATTTTAAGATTCTTTTCTGCTCTCCATGGTGATAAAAAGTGATTATTTGGGATACTGTAGACTTCCTGTCAGCTTGAATTTACCTACCGGATGATTTTTGTTTATGGTACTATACTGTGTATATTTTAGAGACTGCTGTGTGTGTGTGTGTGTGTGTGTGTGTGTGTGTGTGTGTGTGTGTGTGTGTGTGTGTGTGTGTGTGTGT
>JAOUQX010000030.1:5999428-6012455 GCA_028566295.1 Liobagrus marginatus
CGTTTCACTGCATGTATGTGTATGTGACAAATAGGATCTGAAAATGTCAGTAATCATTCAGATCTTCAATTATTATTTCTTTTTATTATATCATATGAAGATGCTAAAGCTGTCGTCAATAATTGAGCTGAAATGATCTACAGTGAAGAAACCGAAGCTATTTTCCCTACAACACACAAAAAACTCAAAGTTTCTCAAAGTTTTAAATCTTAGAGGCAAAATTCAGTCGTACCTGCAAAAGCGGAGGTAAAACAAAACACATCGTAGCGATTTCTATGTTTGTGTCTGGCTCCATAGCTACGTACGCCGGGCCCCAGATCAACTCCTCCACAAGGCTGTCGAGGCTTGACAATGGGGTACTGCACGGTGCCATCTGCCAGCCAGCCAGCATTACACCAGTCCAGACCTTCCTGCCAGGCAGTAAAGAGCTGATCAAATGTGGCGACAACAGCATCCTGGTCATTACAAGATTTCTGGGCTTCCTTGAAGGTCAGGTGGTATCGGCCATGATGTGGCTGGTAGGGAAACACCACACCTGAAACAAATGGGCCTAATCTATGATCAGTGTGTAACAGGATTTCAAAGAGGAACAGAAATGTCTTGACCTACTGGAACTAGACATGTCAATGTCCACTTTTAAATATCTAATAATTTCATATACAGGTTTTATTGACCACATAGTCTGCTGTGGTTTAAAGGTTTTTTTTTAACGATAAAGTTTTATCATTCGAGACGTTTAATTTGTACCTCTGAGCCCTAAATCCACTGTTGTACTCTCATCTTCCAACCCATCAATGACTTCACAGCGATACAATCCACTGTCCTTCAGGCTCACATTGGTGATAATAAGAGAAATGTCTCCTGGGACATCCTTCTGAAGATGGACTCGATCTTTAAACGCTCCGAAGCTTCTTTGACGGTGACCAAATAACACAAGCACATCAGACTCCTGGTCCCCGGAGAGTGGTAACAAGGACCATTTTATCCTCACTCTCCGGGAGCTGATTAATGGTGGTTCATACCAAAACCGACAGGGAAGGGTGACGTTACTGCCCCTCACAGCAAACACAGTGTGTGGCGGAGATTCAACTCGTAGTTTTATTCCATTAAAATGAACTGTAGCCAAATAAAATAAGTAGAGATTACATTGGATAGTCGCTTGAGATATGTGGGCCAGTCTGTGAAAGCCCATCACATGCTGATGTGCCTGAATTGTCAAACAGATAAGTTTGACCGAAAACGTTTTTTTTTTTTTTTTTTTTTTCAGACCCAATAGAATCTTAATTACAATGTGTACATTTTTTTTCATTTCACAATTACAATTATGTATAGCATATAATTAAAAATGACCATGAGAAGGGTTTTCACACACACACATACACACATATATAGTATTTATACTGTTTACAGGTATTACCAATATCAATAACATTTTTTTTTTTAAACAGACAATAAACGTACTTTCTCCATTTCTATTCCCGGTTCCATTCAAGATGTCATGGTAGATGAAGCCATTAAAAACAGTCGAGGCTGCATGGCAAGAGTACAGTACTTGCAGAGTAAAAGCCAGTAGAGTGTGCACTTTTCCCATTTGGAACAGCTTTCTTGGAAATCCTCCTTCAATAACAGTGATAGTAAAAATATTTATGTAATTGAAAAAATTCCATCTTTTTAAAATCAGAGCAAGGCACTTAAAGGCAGACAATAATAAGCCGATAGATAATAATAAGCAAAGATAAGAAGAGGAAAAAATGTCATGTTGACTTTGGTAACAATTAAAAATGTGTAAATTCTTTACTGGCACAATCATTAACTGAAAATTGTAATAATTAACAGACTTTAACAGGTATCTAAAACATACCATGTGATCCACATTTTTATATGTGTACTCACTCTGTGGTGTTTTATCACACTTTCCTGAGTTTCTGTAGCTGGCTTCATACAGAGCTTTACAAATGCTCGGTTGACACTGAGGTTAGAGGATAGAAAAAAGATGCAAGAAAGATGAGCCTCAAGACAAGAGGCCATTGTAAAGCCATGATAAAGAAGGATCGTCTGGCTTTAATATATTCAGATACATCAGACTATAGATAAAAACTTTTTCCCACAACAGGAAACTTTTTTTTATGGCGTTTTTTTTTTATAACACTATAATTAGAAATATTTTACATTCACAATATTACAAACGCAATTAAGTTAATTCAAGAAACACAATCTGGTACATCTGTACTATTGTAGTAGTAGATGTAGTATGTAGTATACCCAGACAAAGTATATTATAGCACTTGCACTTTTTAAATGTTATTAGGAAGTTGGATGATAATTTAGTTTTTAGAACTTTTCTGACTATTTTTAATATTTTGATGATGACTTCATTGTTAGGGCTCATTTATCAGTACAGTCTAAACCACAACAGATGAGCTCATCAGGACACAACTCTCATACATAACTGAAAGAAGAAAGACATCTTTCTTGCCACAAAGTGACAACAAATCTAATAACAGGGTAAGACTGTTCCAATAAGGTAATAATAGTTTTGCACATTTGGCGTGTCATGTAGCTGGTGTAGATCCCAAGTATCCATCTTTTCAAAACCTAAATCATAGAAATCAATTTCTTAAAGCTAAAAAATGAAACAATCAAATCAAATGTCAACTTACCCTTTTTCCTCTATATGTGTAATTACAAAGCTCAAAAGGTGCAATGTCTCAACACATAAAAAAGGGTCTTCCCAACAGTACCTACCAGAACAGACTGCACACACACCTGAGTAGATATAAATCTAAAACTACGGCAAAAAAATGAAGAAGGGGCTTGCTGATTCGTCAGCTGTCTGTGTTAGAGCACATCTTGATTTCCCTGTCGGTCCTTACACACAGAGAGCCATTACGCGGGTTTAGAGGGCGGTGTGTATACACTCACAGGGTGAGATGAAAGGCTTTGCTCCGGGGTAGGAATGCTGATCGGGTGCAGGGAGCTGAGGAGGAGCCTGTAATTTGTGTAATAAAGTTTAGACCGCAAAGGCCTCAGCTGTAAATGTTAATATAATCTTCTGCATTTACCAGCTGTAGTATGACAACACTTCTAAGAGGGGTCGCAAACAATGAAATGGGATTCCTGGAAATCTGTAAAAGGCTACATTCTTTTTTATGACACAAATGGGCAATAAATGTGGATTTAGGAATGCACAAAGCTGGCGTAACTACGGCTTTATTGAATGTAAAGTCTGTCTATTGCCGATTATTGCTTCATTGTGCTATGAAAGTGCTTTATATAATCACACAAAAACAAGCATTAAACCATTTATTAAGAATACCTATTAATGAGATAACATACAGAGTATTTTATAAAAAGTGTTTAAAAAATCTACACATCTGTATGAATTTTGTCATTGAAACTCGAAATATTGTATATACAAAGCAAAATGTGGATTAGTAATAATAAATGGCACCACAAAATGCATGCAGTACCATATCAGTTTAAAGTCGTGGAGGGGCATGTTCATATTTATCAACTTAACAAACACATTCTACACCATACGCTTAAGTTTTAGTATTTACGCTTTAGTGTTTATGGATTTATTGCACAATCCCTGACTACACATAGTATTTGCTCAAAATGATTAGCTAAAAAGTAATATGAACATCAAGCTGACGCTTGGAGAAAGCGTTAATTCATTCATGAACTGTATGAACGTATTAATATCGCTAAAATATTAGACTTCTACAATAGATCATTCGCAAAAAGAACAAGTATAAATCTAGGCAAAATTAATTCGAATTACAAGATTTTATATTTGAAATCATCCAGACAATGCAGCCTGTACAATTTATTCTGTAATCCGTGGGAAAAGCCGTGCCACAATCTTCGTCATGATTTCTAAGCATCACAACCCAACAGCTCCATCCTTAAAGTTATGCGTTCATGCCACTCCCAAGGCAACACACGCACGAATCGGGCAAAGAAAGGAGGCTCAAACAAGTTCTTTTTGTGTGTATTGTTGTCAATGTTGCCTTGGAAAATCTGCAACAAAAAAGAAAACTTGGTGAAACTTCCAACCTCCTGTTACATTAAGTTTGCGCAAGACTTCATACAAAAGCCTTGGTGACAATCAAACTGTTTTCTGGAGCGCAGGAAGTAAGCAAATCAATGACATAAAGGCACAGGAAGAAGTATTACTGCTTCTCGCAACATCAACAGTGAAACTCTTTATTCCTTAGAGGCTGAAAATAACGTCTCACTATAAAATGCATTGAACCATCCCATAAACACAGCAAAAACATAGTACAACAAAAAAAAAGGAACTGGACCATAGTCATGCATGTTTTGATAAAATATTTTTTACAATAATGTTTAACTGGAGAGCTATTTGAACAATTCCGCATTAATAATAGAACATTCAAAAGATGAATACACCCAAAGACATGGTCTTATCCTTCTCATATATGATAACCAGACAACAAAGAGCTGCTTGACAGCATCTTTCAAAGTAGATCATTACATCTATACAGCAACAATTTGCCAATGATTACATTTTATTAAGTTACATTTGATGTTGTAACAACTCCCTATTATGCCTTACATTACAGTATCTATAAACAGTCATTTGATAAGTAGCCGCTCTTTATTTCTGTACACCGGAATCTCTTTATGTAAAAAATAGATAGTAACAAGTTTTTAAATCAGTCTCCATCTAAGACCTATTAAAGAGAGAGAAAGAGATGGAGAGAGAGAGAAAGAGAGAGAGAGAGAGAAAGAGAGAGCCTTTACTTGCCTTATCTGTTCTGTTGTTTGCATCTTTTACAATGCTCCATAACTGACCGTCGTCACTGTATGCAATCTTAAAGGCAGATACAAACTGAACAACGCCAAAGTCTTTCGCTCCCTGAGTGACGATGCCTGTGATTTTTTTAGGCTTCTCCAAGTCCAGCTAATGATAATGACAGATAATGAAAGACAGTAAGGCTTTAATAAACAGCAATGGACACATGGTAATCTCTCTGTAAATGAAAAAAAAACATGAAAAAGGAATTTAAAAATGATGCATCACACACTGCACTAATATAATTTAGATAATACCACTTAAAGTCGAAGTAAGACACTTTTTACATTTTTACACCTACAAATAACTGATATGCAAATGAACCTAATTAACAGACGGATGCGCCAATGGTGTTGTCACCTTACAGCTACAAGAGTATCGGCTATGTTGCACTGAGCGTAAGTTTCTAAACACTAAAGAAGGGAAATTTCACTTGTTTTGTAGAGTATGAAAAACAACATGGATAAGATTAGGCGAAAAAGGCACAACATAGCATTGTAGTTTGAGATGCACATTTTTTAATATCTGCCAAAAAGTCATTCATTCATTCATTTATCCTGTTCAGGGTCATGGGGGCGCTGGAGTCTATCCCAACTAACTTAGGGCATGAAGCAGGATACACACTGGACAATCGCCAATTAATCGTAGGACTAACACTCAGAGACAGGCAACCATTCACACACACACATTCACTCCTATGGACAATTTAGAGTAACCAATTCACTTATGCCCAATCGTATGTGTTTGGAGGCGGGAGGAAACTGGAGTACCCAGGGAAAACCCAGGTAGAACAAGTACGGGGAGCACAGGAATAATATGCAAACTACACAGAAAGACCCTGTGGAGGAATCGAACTCATGACCTTCTTGCTGTACTTTACTGACATATTAATTTTAATTCCACAGATACTGCAGAATCTGGAATTTTAACATAATTATATACAAATATCCTATTTAGTGTATATTTTATTAGTATTTATAATACAGTAATGTTTTACACATTTAACACTATTATTTCAATTTTTGGTTTATAAAGTCCGTTTAATGCTACTGTGTCAACTTGAATTTTACTTAATGGTAAATAATAATAACAACTCATCTCTCGTCCCATTACCTCATCTTGATAGGTAGTTCGCTTACTCATTACTGGTCATGGAACACACAAGGTTATGTGACGAATATACAAAATTCCTAGCTTTTAGCTCTACCCTGTATTTGGGTTTGAGGAGAGACTCATCTCAAATAATCATGTATGCTCATATATGCATAACTTTGTTTTTTGTATTGTTTTAACGTGCAAAGCTTTAGCCTTTTATTTATTCATTTACCTTTGTTCATAAAACATATTACTCAGTAACTACTCAAAATATGGAAGTCACTAATATAAAACTTAAAGGAAAGTGTTTGATTAGATAGAGTGCAGAAGGTAAATCTTGACCTAGTGGAGTTTAACAAATTAATCCGGGATTGTGGGATTAAAATAAAAAAAGGTTCAATTTATTACATGTTCAACATAGCAATACAATTGCTTTATTTTTTTTTTTATGTGAAGAATGTGCAAAAAAGAAGCGCAGGTCACCTGGAGCCACTCGGTGCGGTTGCTGATGGATGGGGACCAGGCGTTAGTTTTGCCCTGCTTGTCCAGGCGAGCGTAGTGTGGGAGCCATGTAAACGCATCGATGCCCCAGGTGCGGAAAGCACTGGATGCTGACAGCTGGTTGTCTGAGATAAGACGAGACTTCATACCCAGAGAGTCAGAGCAGCCTACAGCACTGGAGTGAACTATAAACAAGAAAATGGAAATACAGGGACAATTATGAAAAAAGATGGCACATTAAATGGCTAGATCAATATCAGCTTCGGCCTGAGACTAACAAATGCTGAACAGAGAAAAATAAAGGACAAGGAAAAAGTAGTGTGAACAAAGAAAGAACACAAAAAAATGGGGATTAAATAAAAAAATACAGCAAATGATAAGTAAATGTAATATAAAAAATGATTACAAAGATTATATATATGACTGCAACACGTATATATAAAAGGCTATAATATGAAGAGAGAAAAAACAGCTCTACACTTAAACTGGATTTTAAAAGTCTAAATGACTGGCATATATTGCTAGAATTCTTTTCAAAGAAAATGACTCTCAATCTAAATTACTGTTGAGTTCACAGCCAACCAGCTCCAGGCGCAGAGTGCATGCTTTGCGGCACACCACAGGGATGATGCGAATGTACTGAGCCACAATTGGGGGCTCAAACAAGTTCGTCTTGGCGCCATCATTATCTGTGTTTCCAATGAACACCTGCAATAATGCAAGCGAGATGTAAATACCAAACTAAACTACAGAAAATTCTAATCTTATTTATCACATACACATACATGCAGTAAAATGTTTTTATTCTGCATATCCCAGCTTATGAATTTGAAGGTTGGGGTCAGAGCACAGGGTCATCCAGAACATGCGGCAACCCTGGAGCAACTGAGGTTAAGGGCCTTGCTCAAGGACCCGATGATGGTAGCTTACCTGGTGCAAGGCTTGAACCCCGACCCTCTGATCACTGACCCAAAGGTGGGTCATTGAGCCATCAAGAGCGTGAATTGGTTGAGAAATACATTATATATGCTACTCACTCTGTCCTTCCTCTGGCCAGGAACTTTGTACATCGTATACGTTTTGCCATCCAAGCTGAATGCCAACTTGAAGGACTTGATAAACTCAGCTGTGCCTATGCGACTGGCTCCCTGTGTGATGATGCCGGTAAGACGCATCTTCTTCTGTAGATCAACCTGAAAATCGGAGTCGACATTAGGCAAGCAAATCCTTTCCTATCCAAACATAAGCAGCACAAGTTATAATGCAGCACCACAGAATGACTTAGTGATATTTCTAATAACCTCAAGCCATGGGTTCTTGTCATGGGGGTCTGAACTCCAAGCGTTAACGAAACCCTGGTTGTTGAGACGGGCGAGCTCAGGTCCCCAGCGCTGCAATCCCAGAATGCCAAAGTGCACAGAGGAGGCAGAGATCTGGGACTCGACAATTATCCCTTCCTCCATTCCTAACAAAGAAATACAGCCTGCCACAAGAATGGAGACATATGTGGCAGTTTAGCACCGCATATGTACTGTGATATATAGTATTTAGAAAGGCTTTGAATGCTGCATAGTTTTACAAAAATATGCTGAAGATACGGGATAGCCATTTATCCTAGTTATAAATAATAATAATAATAATAATAATAATAATAATAATGCATTTTTACTTATTGGAACAATAACACTTGCTTATTTACAAGGACATGTTTTTCTAACATTGAGAAGGTATCAAGTGCATGTTTATAGAGTCTATTTTTTTTTCCTTTACATTCTAACTCATTCAACATTCTGATAACATTGACTTGTTGTTTGGTTAAGGAATAATCACACAATTTATTCAGGTGGAACTTTTTACACCTAATAAAATACAAAAAAAATAAAATAATGCAATTGAATGGTGCAAACATGATCATTTCTATGCTTACTTAGCTTGCATTGCTTTCCTATGTAGGGAGAAGGGCAATGGCATGTGTAGTCTCCGTCCAAGTCCCGACATACGCCTCCATTCTTACAAGGCTGGTTATCACAGTCATTTACATCTGTAAAAATATATGGGTGGTTAGTTTATTTACAATTTTTTAGGGCCGTATTTTGTAAGGCAAATATTTTGAGCACACGGAATCTGACAATAGTGCTTGTGAATTTGGTGGTTCTACGAGTTCCCCACTTTTGGATTTCTTTTTAGGGTCAGCGAAGTAGGTCAGCCATGTATATGACCACATATATGTGGTGAGTGAGCCATGCGTGAGAGCAGTACAATGCAAACATTGTGTGCTTTTGCAGGTGCTCTATCTTCTTGTAAACGAGTTTATGACCTCCTGGGACAGTGCACTCTCTTTGTCCTGCTGCGTGGGATAGACAATCTCTACTGTGCACGAAACATCTAGAAAGATTACAATGGGCCGTAGAGCTAGATGTTTGCAGAAGACAAACATCTAACTGGAATAAGTATTTCCGTTTGCAAATCTTTTCTCTTTATCCTTTATAAAGGTCATTTACTTAAAGCTTGTTATTAAACAGGCACCAGTGTAGGAATGTTGCAACCAACAGAGAAACGTCTGGGAAATTACTGTGCAAGGTCACGACCTCAGATAAAACCAAGAGCAATCCGGGCCAATGCAACATCTGCAAAAGGCAAGATTAGAAAAGAGATAAAACCTATTAAAAGTGTGCTTTAAATAGAATTAAGAGGATAACATTCTGTAATTTACTTGGCCCAAGGTGAGGCTAAACTCATAATACCTGGAGTAGATCCTTACATGGACAAACAGCCTTCTGGTGGTTTTTACATCATCAGAAATAGTAACTAGAGAATACCAGCCTAACTGAAATGTTGACAAAGTAAAGTTTCTATAATGAAAATACATGAAAAAATGATTCTGTCCCATTTTTAGCACACATGTATATTGTTTAAGTAAGCACCTGCAAATTTATGCATCATGTGCGATTTTTTTTTATTGTTATTAAGACACTTTCTGCAGTCGTTGATTTGCATGGGAACAGATGTTCATGCTTGTGTTCTTGCACACGCACGCGCGCACGCACACACACAATTAGGCAAGCAGTTAAATGGGAGAAAATGACAAGGCTGTGCATACTATACTCTGAAAAATAGGATTAGTAAACAAAATCTCCATTTTAATATTAAGACAGCACCTGGTGTATTTGTATAATTCTGCTAAATACTGTAAATGTAAATATATAATACGATTAAAACTCCAAATGCTACATTACAGACCCATTCCTTTTATACATTTACATATCAATTTAAAGTAGAATTTTACATTATTTATATTATATTACTATTTAGTAACGTTTAGTTGATAAATAATAAATAATAGAATTTGATTTAACACAGTAGCAATATCTTCTATCTTCTTACAAGTTGGTGGGTGATGGTGGCTCGGTGGGTAAGGCTCTGAGTCGTTGATCAGAGGATCGGGGGTTTGAGACCCGCTCCAGACATGCTGCCATCATTGGGTCCTCACGCAAGACCCTTAACCTCGCCAGGGGCGCCGTTCGTTCTGGCTGACCCCAGCGTTCAAATTTGTATGCTGGGATATGCGGAATCAAAGAGTTGGACTGTATGATGTGCATGTGACCAATAAACTCAACTTTAACTTCTAGTTACAATTTCCTGTCATTTCCAGTAAGAACCACCAGGTGGCAGTATATACTCAAAGTAACCAGTTTTTAAAACTACCATTACTAACCTGCAGAGGGTAGGCTGACATTTCTCATAGGTTTACAACACACCAAAAGACCTTAATCTACCTTCATGCCTCTGAACAGCACCAACATGTCTGTTCCGAAAAGTCTTAAGAGGATTAAAACGACCTGAAAAGAGCTCAACCTCGAGCACAGATCAGCTTCCTACATGCTCAGACACACAAACACTCAATCTCTGGGTCAGAGGTGCTGCTCAAGAAGAGCTAAAGCTAATATTTTTAACTCTATTTTTAATGTGATGGTGACTTTTGGTCATCAAAACTAATATTTAAACGAAACACACAAAATGGCCTTCGAAGACGTCCTAGATGTTCTATAGTTTTCCAGCAACTCGCTCAATCGCTCCGTTATATTAAAAGCAAGTCTGGAACTCCAGTATAGTGCTACACTAAAACCTCAGAGTTAATTAAATCTTAACAAATTATACTTACATTACAGCTGTATAATGCGCACGACCTGTCACTGCCATCAGTACACATTTATAGCTATATTTGAAACAACGATTACTCGATATTAACATTGTGGTAGTGAGAAGGTTACAAATCAAATGCCACTTTTATATTTGAATGATGCTCTTCACTTGCAAAATATACTGCATGTAAAGTGCTAGACTGAAAACAAAAAATTATAACTTCAAATACATTTCCACTGTTTACTTTAACTCATGCAGAAGTGTCTATAACTTATTTGAATCTGTGTTTAATATCACATTTAGACAGCATAAAGGAGGAATAAAGGGAGCACGACAAGCCCGGACTGGAATATCATGACAACGCCTATTATTTAAAACTCCCCTTAGTCACAGTGCTCTCTAAACATCCTCCGTACATTCAACATCATGGGTGCGTCCGTGTTACAATGATTATAGCTCCAGATGTGCCTGTGCAATTCACAAACTGGAATAAATACTTTAGTATACCATCTTTAGTGCAGGATTGGGAAACCGTTTTAGAATACTGCGGCAGAGTTTGTTAGTTGATGAACTGTAAATGAGATTGAACACACACTTTTTTACACCAGTATAATAACCAGATAAGTAATTAGTAAGAGGGCCAGTTTCATGAGTGTTAGTTGATAACTATAAAATTTGCTATAAGAAAATCCAGAACATGAACATGAACATTCAAGAGCGCAGTGGAGTGATGTTTCAAAGCTTTGTTTCACCTTTGGAAAGTTTTTGTCCACACATTTCTGCATCTTAAAATTATTTTACAAACTAAACATATCAGACTATAGTAAATACTAGATGTGCTAGAAATCTATGTGGTACGTTCTGTGCCATATGGTGTTATGTATTATCATTCAAGTAAACATAGAAGGTCTTAACTTGACCTGGCAAATGCAGGGCAAATTGTAAATGACAAGGTTAGTGCCCCTGTATGTACTGCTGTCTGTCATCATGGCCAGTGCACCTGCTTGTCATAATAAGATGGTATGCTCACTTATTTGGCAGCTGACGCCCTCAAAGCCAGGCTGGCATTTGCAAACATAGCCATTAAAAACGTCCCCCCGTCTTGAGGTTGCGATCACTTCACACTCGCCATCGTTTTTACACGGGTTAGGACTGCATGGACCTGACAAGACAAGATTTGGGAATATGTCTTAAACTTTATTTGTGATAGTCATTTGATCACATAAAAATGACTTTAATGAATGAAATTACCATTCTCTTTGGCAGTGCACGTGTCTCCTGCAAAACCTTCGGCACAGATGCAGACAAATGGTTCCTCTCCCACACCAGTCACACATGTCCCGCCATTATGGCACAAGTTCACCTCACAGTAGTCTCCTATGTAGACATCAGAATTGAACTCATTTTCTAGAAGCAGGTATTGAGTCTTCTTTTGACAGGATTTTGGAGGGAATTGCCTGGTCCTGAATGTTAAGTTTTGTGGCAGAATAAAAGGCAAACGAAGAGGAATGTTTTTCAAGCTGCTCAATTAAAGCAGGACAGTACAAAAGGGGTCCAAGCTGTGAGTAGCATGTCCAATGGGGCTGGTGTGTCTGCAAACACTCACATAAACCACAAGTGGTAAACATGCAGTAATTATTTTTAAGTATTTATTCTTTACTATTGGAAAAAAGCATGACAGTGGAAAGCTTTATATAGTGATGCTGGTAATTAACTGTTTTATAAACTATGAGAAATGTATGTTATATTAGACATATTTGGTTAGTATGAATAAAATAAATAAATAAACTTCTCAGCTATGTTAGTTTAGAGTTCACCATAGAGTTAAGATAAACAAATAAACAATAAAAGATTACACAATAGCTACAGTTATTTAATTACCATGTCATTGACTGCAGCTGCTATTTAACTTAAAAAATAGTTTGGGTTAATCCCATGGCCAATCTTTTCCAATTTTAAGAAATATTATAGATTAAAATGAAAACATTAAATCACAAAGACTATCTTTAATTTAGCTACCTCATGGCCAACAAAATGGAACAAAAAACTAAAACACATAATACATGACATAAAGCACAAAAACCTAACTAATGACTTACCATTGACACCCCAAACATAGCAAATAATGAAACTTGCAATAATAAAACTAGAAAAGCGATAGACACTTCTCATCCTCATATCGTCTCAGACCTAACAGTTTCTTTCCATTGACGTCTACCCAGGGTTTGTTTTGCCAAAAGGGATAGAGCAAATCTATGGACTGGAGTAAGGATTAACACTGTGGACTGGAGTTGGAATTAAATATGTGGACTGGATGATGGCTTAACTCTAAGGACTGGAGTTGGAGTTAAACATGTGGACTGGATTGTGGATTAGAAAGAATATGGATTAGTAGAAAAAGCAGGAAGAATTTAAGAAAAAGCAGAAGTAGGTGATTTGATGCAGACTGGTTATTGTATGAGATGA
>JAOUQX010000030.1:6015638-6027749 GCA_028566295.1 Liobagrus marginatus
ATTTTAAACATTTTTATTTATTTGTTGTCAAATTTACTTTTGTAATAAATGTATTAATGGCCAATATGTCTTATGTGCCATGTGTGGATGTAATTTGCCTTTAAGTGTAATATATATATATAACCTTTACTTCTTTTTTTTTAAATCACACACATTTAAGAAATAAGCGGTATCGATATCGGTATCGTATCGAAATTAAAAAGTCAGGTATCGCCCATCCCTATTAGATAATGAATTAATAATTCCCTTCCGCACCACCAGGGGCGGTATGCGGAGAATGCGAGGTGGAGGTTGAAACCCACCAAAAAAGTTGTACATAAATATAGTGCACTACATAGTGCGCAAAAATTACTTTCTCTTCCTGGTAGCGCGCCTATGTGTGGAGTATTGGGACAAGTGGTATTCGGTCAGCACATACTGCACTGCGGTATGTTTTAGTATGTTAATCTGCGAGCTGCGTACTTTTTTCTTGAGTACTGTTCCGGTCGGAAGTATGCGGTTCTCAACGTAGCTGGAATTCGATTGAAACTGGACCTGTCTTTATCCTAGATGGATTAGCCATAAGGCACCAGTAGCAGGTCAAGATAGAGACATAGACATATCCATATTCTCAAAAAGCAATATAAAACTGAATCCATATCTGAGTGCGATGTGTCAAGGTAAGCGCTGGGTTTGGTCGAATAAACAAATATGGCGCGTAATACTGACTAGACATTTAGCTAGCATCCTAAATAGCTAGCTTGTTGGCTGTCAGGATTTAAGAACAGATGTGAGTATTCGAATTATTAGACCTAAATGACTATAGTAATATTTTTATGGTTATTGTTTGCAGGTTTGTGCATATCTGTTGCTGTCTATATGAATTTTACGTTTAGCTTTTTCTCGCAAGCTTCCGTCAATGTGACATTCCTGGGTTTAAATCCTGGTGTGTTGCATGTATACGGTATCACATCATCTCTGGTTATTAGCGTGGTATCAAAACTGAGCACTGGAATGTTGCTTTAAGGTCGTTTTTGACGAGAACAGATAACATATAACAATAAAACTGGGTGAAAACTTTGCTTGCTTTCATTCATTCGGAAGATGACCGCTGTTCTTTGGACAGCAGTGGGCTGCACTTTATGTTAAATAAATAATAAAGGAAAAGTGTGCCTACATCTCTGATATGCCCTGTATATTAAGGAAATCCTCGGGTTTGCCTAAAATTCTTTGTAATTGCATGTCATATAACGTTAATTATTTTTGTTGTTTAAAACCTCCTCTCTTTTATTTCAGAATAGTGGTTGATTAAATCAAGGCGTCCTTGTGGCCAGTTCAGCATGGCAGAAGCTCACCAGGCTGTGGCTTTTCAGTTTACCGTCTCTCCTGATGGAATTGACCTGCAGCTGAGCCATGAAGCCCTGCGCCAGGTCTACCTGTCAGGACTCCACTCATGGAAGAAGAAGTTCGTCCGTTTTAGGGTACCAGCAAACATCCTGAATGGCACCAGTTTCAGCTTTATCATTTCATGTGTTTCATTACAAGGCAGCATCAGTGTTAGGGATGTTGTGTGGACTTTTCCATATGCGGTAAATGATCTATGATAGGATGTCATGGTCATGTGACCAATCAGGGCACGCGTACGCATATTTGAAATACCATGTATTTATATAACTTTGCAAAAGAATTTGCACCTATTTAAAGGTAATCAGGTTTGTGTATAAAACGGAGTAAGAGCTTTAGTTTTCAGTTAAACTTGGACAATTTCATAGATTTGGCCATTTTTGCATTTCAGGTCAAAATGATATCCTCTAATACAAATCCCTGCATTTGTTCACAGAATGGCATTATGACTGGGGTATACCCAGGCAGTGCCCCAGGGCTGATGCTGGTACTTGCAGGTTACATGGGAAGGGCGAAATATGCTCAAGTGGATCCTTCCTTAGGTCTCTTCCTTAAAATTGGCAAATATCTCCCAGTAAGGTAAATTGGTGCTCTTCCTTTCTTTTAGACTTTTATTTTATTCAATATCTGATGTACCTTTTTCCTATAAAAGTCATAATCGACGTTTTGTACTCTGTATCAAGTGACTATTTTTTTTTTTTTATTTGAAGTTCGTATAGCATAATACTTTTCGATCAAACAGGTATTTTCTTCTTCCTGTAGTAAATACATGTCCCTGGACAACCAAAGATGTGTTGGAGGTATTTTGGTGGGCACAGGGCTCTGGGTCGTCATAATCTTTACCATGAGAAGCATGTTGAAGTGCCTTCTGTCCTGGCATGGATGGATGAGTGAACGTCATGGCTCATTAACGTGGAAAACTCGAATCTGGCTGGTGAGTAAGTCAGTCAGGGTGCTGCTGTCAAATAGTGTGTTCCTCTCAGATGTTGTTTTTTTTTTTTTTTTTTGCAAGACTAACCCGAGGATTTAGTCTTTTTTCAGTAGGATGAGTTTGTGTTTAAATCATTCTATAATTTTAAGTGTAAGCACAGACTAATAAAAATTCCACACAGTGGAGTTGTACTGTTAGTGTTTTTTTGCTTAACATCTTCTATTTAATGCTGCTTTTATAGATTCTTGTGAAGATTTTCTCTGGGATGCAGACACCAAATCTGTATAGCTTCCAGACATCGCTGCCCAATCTGCCGCTGCCTTCTGTGAAAGACACCATGAAACGAGTAAGTGAAGCAATTTGAAAGCCTTAATAAGCATATTTTGCACTAAATGTCGAGATTGATATGAATTGTTTACTTAGTAAGCACTTGATTTATTTAATTAATTTCAGTTGTGTAATTGTAATATGAATTACTTTTCAGATTTGGGTTTATGTTTAAAGACCCAGCTGTGGTCTGGGTTCATTGCAGAGGTTCAGAGTTATCTTGGTATTTATCTCGTTCAAATATGAGTTACATTGTGTGTGATGTCCCTTAACCCAGTAGACTGCACGCAATAGGCAACTGTATTTCTAAACCAGTTCTAGTGTTGGAATGGATGTGGGCATGCAGGCATCACTTGCAACCAAAAATACACTAAAATCTTATTCCTAATTGCTGACCATTTTTTTAAGAGAGCCGGCATATAACATGTTTTAATTGCATCCCACTCCGAGGAAAATGCTGCATCTCTTATCAGGGTAAATACAGTATTTTAGTGCTCTCGAGCCTAACTAAAACCCCTCTTACTTACAGTATCTGGAGTCTGTGCGCCCCCTCCTGGATGATGATGAGTACAAAAACATGGAGGTACTCGCTGCAGACTTTCAGAAGACTCTGGCTCCCAAACTTCAATGGTACTTGAAGTTGAAGTTATTGTGGGCCACCAACTATGTAGGTTTTATTTAATCTTGTTATTTGTTAATACATTTTGTGTGTATTAAATAATAGGAGAGAAAGAAAATTTGATCAAACTAGACGTATATTTTAGGTCAGCGATTGGTGGGAGGAGTACATCTATCTTAGAGGCCGTACCCCTATTATGGTCAATAGCAATTATTATGCAATGGTAAGAAATATGTCCCCTTCCTTTGGAAACTTTGAGTTGGTTAATGTAAACTTCTAACTGTAAAAGGTTTTTAACGATTTCCTTTCTCCAGGACTTTCTCTATTTTCTACCCACAAATCTTCAGGCCGCGAGGGCTGGTAACGCCATTCATGCCATCATGCTCTATCGGCGGATGCTTGACCGAGCTCAGATTAAACCGGTTAGAACCTCCTGATGTCCAGAGTTTGACAGTGACAGATCTGTAATAGATTACGTTATAATTTTTTTCTGGGCCATATTCAATTAATGCTTAAAGACACAGTAACATAACACATTTTAGCCATTTAGTGAGTGTTCACAAGAGAATGTACATTTTTATTTTTTATTTTAATGAATCCTTGCTTATATCAAATATAATTGCTTGCTATAATAATCCTGTTTACTTGCTTGATCGTCTAAATTTCTCAGCCACGTTTTTGCAGGTTATGTTGGATTGTACGTTGAGTTTTGTGCTGGTTTTTGTTTCACGCTCCCTGATGTTGCGCTCATGGTGGCACAGCTATTTGCATTAGCAAACAGGGTGCCATTCTGCTCGGCCCAGTGGGAGCGGTTGTTCAATACCAGCCGTATCCCAGGCCAGGAGAGGGGTAAGATGAGTCTGTTTTGACAGCCTGTGCGAGTTCATTGAGATCCTCCAAGACCTTGTATCCTTGTGGTACAGGAGTTCTCATTGCCATTGCATTCCTCCATCTTATCACTTTTTTTTTTGTTGTTTGTTTGTGCTTGTGCTTTTTCTTTCGTTTTATTTATTGGATCCTTCTCCGTTTATTCTGGCCCACTGAGTTCAGACTCTTTACTGCTCTCTATCCCAAGATTGATTGGCAGCCTTGTTCTCCCAAGAAGAAATGCTGTAGCACCTCATCCCACTCCCCACATTTATTTTGAATTGTTCATTTTTGCTTTTCCTTTCAGCTTTTGCTTCAAAACTCTATTCCCATGTGCTCATCACAGTATGAGCGCATGTTCAACACCAGTCGCATCCCAGGCATAGAGACAGGTACAGAACCATATGGCACTGCCCTTATTTTTTAGCTAGCTTTTGTACCACCTTTGCACCTAACTGCCCTACACCTGGTGTTTCTGTCTACACTTTTACTTAACCATTATTATATCTTTGTTGGTGTTGGCTAGCTCAAGGTTTTTCGTTAAATTTGCAAATTAGTTTGTTTATCCAAATCCTGCTTGAGGCAATTGAGCCTATGCCACATGAGCACATGAAATGGAGTGAATAACACAAGCTTCCTGTGAATTTATCCTTCCCCCTCAAATGTACCCCATGGTAAAGATTTTATTTTCCACCCATTATGTCTCCATCCATAGCATGCTAAAAGGACAGACATTTGTTTTAATAATGAGTCGACTTAAATGTAATGTGCCTAACCCTAATGTGACAGGAAAAAGTGCACATTGACTTAGAACATAGATAGATGGATAGATAGATGAGTAATACTGTACAATAAACAAAAGTCTTGACCTAATTGTTACTCACGTCTGCCCCCCTGTGGTTTGTCGTGTTATTGCACTTTATAAAATGTTTATGCTCCTGTCTTTTTGCTATTTAAAATCCCTGCTTCTTTCTTCCCTTGAACCACCACTTTCTTTTCTCCTGTGAGTGCAGACACTCTCCAGCATGTGTCCGACAGCAGGCATATTGTGGTTTACCACAAAGGGCGCTATTTTAAGGTGAGAATGTTTTACGATGGACGCTTGCTCCTGCCTCGAGAGATTGAGCAACAGATTGAGAGGATTCTTGCTGACACCTCAGAGCCCCAGCCTGGAGAGGAGAAACTGGCTGCCCTGACCGCAGGAGACAGGTAGCTGCATAGTAACTCTGGCACTAGCTAGTTACAAATGATAACTCATGAATAATGCATGGTTGGTATTAATATCTTGTTTATATCAATAAAGTAAAAATGTTTGCTTTCCATAAATAATAAGTTGCGGTTTTATCCATATTAAACATTGTATTGGAAGGCAATTTTTGACTTTTGATCTTCACTGTCGTGTGTGTTCTCAGTTGTTGTGATTGTACTTGTCTTACCTTTTTTTTTGCATTTCAGGGTGCCTTGGGCATGTGCTCGTGATGCCTACCTTAGACAGGGGAAGAACAGACAAAGTCTTAACACTGTGGAGAAAGCAGCATTCTTCGTCACGCTGGACGACACGGAGCAGCGTCACGATCCAAACAACCAAGAAGAATCACTGCACAGATTTGGGAAGTCCCTGCTGCATGGCAAATGCTATGACCGGTAAATCTTGCAGCCAGATAAAATAAAATGCAGTCACACTTGTAGCTGCATGCTTGGTGAGAGCTTCTTTATTTGATCTCATATCTTTCCCTTTCAGGTGGTTTGATAAGTCTTTCAACCTGATTGTCTACAAGAACGGAACAATCGGCCTTAATGCAGAGCACAGCTGGGCTGATGCTCCAATCATGGGCCACCTTTGGGAGGTATAGCCACTTGCATAATTAATCTCATTTAAAATTCCATCTTTAGTGTCACAATGACTTGATGGCTCTTCCCATACAACGCCAATTCCAAAAAATTTGGGGCGCTGTGTAAAATCTATATAAAAATCGGATGCAATCATTTGAAGCCATATTTTATTCACATTAGAAGATAAAATGCATATTCATTTAAGTGCTTATCATGAGCCGCCATATCTTTCTTAAAGCATGTGCTGTCAACTGATGGAGTCAAGATGGGTTACACAGATGGTGGCCACTGTAAGGGAGAGACTCATCGGAACCTTCCTGGACCGCAAAGGCTACAGTGGAACATCCCCCCCGAGGTGTGTGACATTCCCAGATGTCAGCTTTGAATAGGACTGCTATTACTATATAACTTTACATAAGCAACACTAGCTGATATTTGTTTAAAGTTATATTTGTAACAACTACTCTATGGTGGTTCTAATGCAAGAGAATGTCCTGCATTATTTTAAGTGGAGGGACTATACTGTACTTTTTTTTTTTTTTTTTTTGTGTGTGTTTGTCCCTTAAAACACCAACTCTCAACATGTTTGTGTGTATATTGTACACGTTATTTCCTCTATGATTCACACTTGCCCTTCTCTATGTGAATATTATCCAGTGTCAAACCATGATTGCCAACTCCTTGTCCGTGGCTCAGGCTTTGGCTGATGATGTGGACATGATCATTATCCCTTTCCAGGAGTTTGGTAAAGGACTGATCAAAAAGTGCAAGATCAGCCCAGACGGCTTCATCCAGATTGCCTTGCAGCTTGCCCACTTCAGGGTGAGCTCTCTGAAAGGAGAGTTGTTGATGATGTTGATGATGATGATGATTTACTGTTTCATTATTACTCTTTTTCTTGTTTATTATTAACATGCATACGTCTGCAACTGAGATTTTAAAGCAGCATATGACCCACTTTTGTGCAACTTTTGGGATGTTTCATGCTGATATTTGGGGGCGGGGAAAAAAAAAACCCCCCTATTGTTTATTAAACCTAAATAATGTATCGTTAATGCTAGTTATTTTTCCATATCTCAGGACAAAGGAAAGTTCTGCCTGACTTACGAGGCTTCCATGACCCGTCTTTTCAGAGAGGGGCGAACCGAAACCGTGCGATCGTGCACCATTGAGACCTCTGCCTTTGTAAAAGCCATGGTCGACAATGATACGGTATTAAACTGCACAGACTTCAAAACTATCCGACCGATCTTTAGGCAGATTGTATCATTTTGTGTTGTTGTGTTCATGCTTTCATTTGCGTCTGATAAACAAGCCTCGTAATCACTCGGCGCCTTTTTTGCGAGTACAAACGACTGAAAGGTTCTCGCCAAACACACGGTGGCCTTCACACGTTTTGCCAAGCAGATGATCGTCAGGTGCTGCCGCTCACAAAACCACACTGCATAATCCGTCTGTGATTTGTTTTGGACTGTTGTGAGCTGCAAGTCGTTCGCACTGTATGTTTTCACTTAATAATTTCACTCCTGAGCCTTTGATCCACTAAATATTAGTGGATACCCGCTTAGTATTTGTTACTAAAAAACCTTTATATTTTGTGCAGTTTGCATATTATTACCAATATGTAATATTTACGTCTAGCCTTTTTCTTCTGAAGCCTTTTATTTTGTCCGCTCAGCGCATTAAGGCGTATTACACATCATAAATGATGATTATGATATTTTGTCGTTGTATAAACACAACGGCGCTTGAGCTCTTTGGACCCTGTTTAGACGTACTGTAGTATAAACATACATCATGCAACTTGCAAAGTTTGTATGGGACGTACAGAGGATATGAAGAGTCTATGCACACTGAAGCCGATTTGGAATTTGGCAGCAAATGTTCGGCGGTTATATGGCATTGTTAAAGTAAACATAGTTATTCCATTGCACAGATTTTCTATATTAAAGCCGCCGAGTGCGTTAAATGACTAAAACGCACGCAGTTAATACATCTTCAGACATGAGCTCGAACCGTCTGTCTGCTTGACATGTTTTAGAAACACAAAATGTTGTTATTATATGTTTAGCTTTATAGCCTTGTGCACTGCGGTCAGGTTCATCGGAGCTGTGTGTGAGGAGCTGATTGTCCCCAAACACCGTTTCCCGCTAAGCAGAGACTAAATTTGTATATGTAACTTATGTTTTAGTTTGCTTTTTACTTTCTTCTTGTTGGTGTGGTCATGTGCGGTTTGTGTGATTATTGAAAGCACATGATTCTAAAGTGTGATTAGCCGAGCAAAAGAATGATCATTGCTTTTCTTGACCTTTTATTGACCAGTCTGAGTGGCCAGCAGATAAATATACACCTTGAGATTTGGTCTTGTCTAGTATTTTTGGAAATGGGTTAGACCTCTTAAAGTGACCTTAAGGTTGCTTTAATAGATTTGCCAACCCTGCCACTAACAAAATGCAATCATAAACGGGCAACGGCGCTGCATTTAACAGAAAAATGACCCGTTTAGATATTTAAATACATTTTACAGTAGGAGAAATTGTAGCTTTTAAGTTCTTTAAAATTAATCAACTGCTCAATTTTGTAAAGTTCCAAATTCTAATTTTATTATACAAAATCATGCTGTCTGTGGTAAAGCAAGGATAAGCAAACATGAGGGAACCAAAATTAAGCTCTTGATGTTCTGCGTATTACATATTGTCTACATACTTAACTTTAGCAAAACGTAGTCTTTTTTTTAAAAGCCTATTTACTTAAAGCTTTTGAGTGTATCGCTGCTAGTAATGCTGGCCTGCAAATTGAAACGGAGAAACCCGAACCTGTGCTCGGAATGTAAACGTGACCGGAGCAAATTCTCAGGCCCTCGCGGACAAGAGAGTAAGTTATGATAATATGAGGTAATGCGAGTTTTCACCTTGTGTCGATGTTTTTGTAGCTCTCTTATGGTTAAAAATGTCCTGGTAATGATGTGAAGTGGTTTGTAATGGTAGTTAATGCTATTTGACGTTTAGTAGTATATAACTGATGGCAAGGTTTTGCCACTTTATTAGTCTCGACATCTATCTAGTTCATCTACTGGAATATATGGCTGCATGTGTTAAATAAGCCTTTTGGTATTTTCCATTTTATTAACTCTGCCTCTTGCTCCTCGGTGAAAGTGAACTTTTCTTCTTCTTTTTTTTTTTTCCTCCAGCGAGAGAAGAAACGGAGTCTGCTGAAGCAGGCAGCGGAGAAGCACCAGTATATGTACCGAATGGCTATGACTGGGAAAGGCATCGACCGCCATCTCTTCTGCCTCTATGTAATCTCGCAGTACTTGCAACAAGACTCTCCCTTCCTTAAAAAGGTAGTCTGAGCCTGAAGCTTAGGTTTAAACCATGGGTTATGTTTAGCCTATGGTTAAACGTGCAACTACTCCATTATTAGTACGATTAATTGCTAGCACTTAACTCGTTCCTAGTATCGGCGCATCTTTCAGTGCCTCACAAAATACACACAGTTGTTCAAATGTAAAGGTATTGTGTTAAACCATCACCTTGTCTGATTTACAGGTGCTGTCTGAGCCATGGCGATTGTCTACCAGTCAAACGCCGCTGCAGCAGCCGCAGCTTTTTGATCTAATGAACCACCCTGAGTATGTTTCCAGTGGTGGGGGTTTTGGCCCGGTAAGTTGTTTACAGTCATACAGTGTATTGGCAATCGTTTATGGCCAACTGACCGTCATATCTTCGTGTTTTTAAACATCCTCTTCCAGATGTAGTCTCACTTTCACTCCTAAAATAATCTCTACACCTTAGGAAATAACTTTCAACTAGATTTTGGAGTGAGGCTGTGTGGATTTGTTTATATAGCTTCCATAGTATTAATAAGTTCAGGCATTAATATTGGGTAATGAGGTCTGGGGGAGCAGGCAGCGTTCCAGTTATTCCCAAAGGAGTTCAATGGGGTTCAAGTCAAGGCTCTTTGCAAGACACCGGTTCTTTCACTACAACCAGAACACATCATGTCTTCATGGAGCTCAGGCTCTTTGTACCGAGGGGCATTGTCATTCTGGAACACTGTTTGGGTCTCTTAGTTGCAGTGAAGGAAATTGTATTTTGAATTGTATATAGAAACATTCTAGACGATTGTGTGCTTCCAACGTTTGCCAAAAGTTTTGGAAAATTGCGTCCGAGTGAATTGGTGTGTCCATAAACGTTTGCCAATTATAGTGTAATTAGTTTACTTTTATGAATGATACAAAATAGGGATGCACCGATACAGAAAAAAGCCATGCCTCGTGTGATTTAGTAATTTACAGACACAATGTCCTGTATTCATTAGTGTGTGTGTGTGTGTGTATAACAGGCTAGCTTTTTTAGGGCTGCACCAATAGCGGTTTTCAAGAATTGTTTTGTCTCAGGATTGTTTTTCCTGGTACTCGCCCGTACCGATGGCTCTTATTTATTCATTTTAACTTTTTTTGATGATCTGGCCATTTTCCAAGCATAACACATTCAGACTAATGAATATAGGACATTGTGTCTGTGAATTACATCATTTACATTTTAAATACAAAGTTTTAAATACATCAAAATATATTTTGTAATTATATAATGTATAATTATATGAACCTGTGCCTTTTATCGTATCCTATATGACAGGTGGCTGATGATGGTTATGGAGTAGCTTATATTATTGTGGGCGAGAACCTTATTAACTTCCACATCTCTTGCAAGTATTCCAGCCCAGAAACTGTGAGTATGCTGCAAATATAATTTTTTATAACACAAAAACACAAATTTGTTCAACACCGATAGTGTGAGTAAAGTCTGGAGGGTTAATTGAAAGTTCTTTGTAATGTTTTAAATGCAGGATGCTCAACGCTTTGGCAACAACATCAAACGGGCGATGCTTGACATGTTGGAATTGTTCCAACTGGAACCAAGATCCCTGAAATGACAAGGCAACGCTGTCACTTACTTAATGAATTGTGTGATCCTGATATATTATTGTTTGAATGGGTTTGGCATATGATTTTAACTTCTAGGTAGAAGGAATTATTATTATTTTTTTTATGATGTGAATATAATAAGATTTAAATAGGGAAATAAGCAAACAGTGAGTGAGAGTGTGTTTGCAGACGTGTGCGGGTTCAATAGCGATAACATTTGGTCAAGGTGCAAGCAGTAGCCACTTGAAATGAAGCAAATTAATTGAAGTGCTAAGAGTCATTTAGAAAGGCATTGATCTCATGCTTTACTCTCACATTCAAAGATTCTGAGCTCTTAAACCAGACCGTCTAACAGTCTGCTGACATTTCAGTGGACAAAATAACCGCCTAGGCATAGGTCAGTGAGAAACCAGTTCTTTTTACTTTGGCTAACCTCTCATTGTGGTATAACTTACTCAAAGTGACTTCAGTGGCTCTCTAGCTCAAGTTCTGCTGCACACAGCTTACATTAATGAATTATGTATTACTGTAATATATAAAAACATTATATGAGCATAACCTATTTGTTTAGAATAGTTTTTTGTTTGTTTACCAGAATAGGATACGGTTCAGTCTTCTAATCACCCTCAAAAAAAGAAGTCATATAATATAAGTTATTGTGAATTTGTTTTTATTATATTATAATTAATTGTTTATCAATTTGTTTTGTTAATGTATTTTTTTTTATTTCGTTTGTCCTGAACTAGATCATTTATTTATTTCTTAGCAGTTTTTTTTTCCATAATTGTTCCTAATACTATAATTAAGCAAACGTCGTCAAAAAGTAAGACTGAGCATGATGCTAAACTGTTCAAGGAAATAAAAATTGTCCATTCTTATAATAAAAAAAAAAGAAAGTGTTTTTATTCAAACATTCATAGTGGAGTTAACGTGTGACTTTCACATATCAGTCTCTAGAGAGCATAAAAGAACAGTAAAGGACAGTTCAGCGAGTGGAAAAACCTTGTTGCTAAGAGAAGCGAAACAAATTTGTCATGACTAGTCATGCCTTTGGCTTTTCATAAGCCAGTTCTAATTATATAAGTGTGTTTGAGTATATTTATTAGTATAGAGTTCATTATCTGATAACCTATACTATAGGTTGAACACACAGCGGGCCAAAATTTTAAACTTGGACGAGGTCGCGGGCCAACATTGATATTTATTGAAAAAAACATAATA
>JAOUQX010000030.1:6043368-6053838 GCA_028566295.1 Liobagrus marginatus
CAGCATGTCTGGAGCGGGGCTCGAACCCCCAATCCTCTGATCACTGACTCAGAGCCTTACCCACTGAGCCACCATCAGCCTTAAACTAGGAACAATGGCTGCAAAAGATTTTAATGTTATGTAAAATATTAATTATATTAACGTGCAGTCTGTTCCCGACTGAAATCTTCTTGAGATCTGGGAGTAATAGGGAGCGCTAGACAGAACGCTGTGCCCCATGCTCATACATACTTAAACACGCCAGTGTCTACCACGTTTAGGATCACACAGCCTTGCACCCTGATTCATGATGAATATTTAATATGAACAGTTATTCAACAGTCTCCGTCAGAATCAAGTGGACGTGATGACCTTAATTAGCCAGACTTCTTGACCATCTGACATTTTCTTCTAATGTCTCAGCAAACAACGTGTGCGCTGTCCATGGTTCTGAAAAAAAAACCTCGCCTAATGCTAATGAAAGATCATATACGTTTTCTTTTGCCGCAGATTTGTTATCAATTGAAAAAAATGTCAATCTTAATAAAGGTTAAGCCCTTTTGTTTTGACCCTGGCCAGAAATATTTAGTTAAAAAAAATAAAAATCTATCAGTCTGGGTCAGTGTGAATCACCTTAAAGTTTTTCTATTTAAAGTTTTTGTTTTACACAGAAATAATTTCAAAATAATTTCATAAACAATCACAGATGAACGTTTTTATCAGTAATTTTCTAAAATGACAATACAGCATTTTTATGATTTGCTCAAACGGAAGTGTGTGAACAGTATTGAACAGTATTGTGTTCCGCTTGCATGACTGAAGCGAGACGCGTGAAACGCTGAAACATGCGTGATGATAAGCGTGATGACGTGAAGCGCCGGTCTGGTCTCGGAACGTTCATAGATTACCTACTGAGGTATATGAATTTTCCACACAACCTTAACAGCCACAATAAGAAACAATGAGAATTGGCTGTAAACAAGTGTAGAGTATGATGGTATGTGGTAAAACTGGAAAAACATTCTGCATGAATAGCTATGTTCAAAAAACACAAAACAAGTTAACAAAATCCCAACCATCTGCCCAAAAATGCCTGAAAACCTTCTAAGAAAGCATTCATTTTGGTCGCTAAAAACACTGCTGAAATATGAGTTGTCCTTCTCACAGCTTGATCTTCCTAAGTTTTGAACTATGAGCTAACCAAACGAAGGCAAATATTGACTTAGACTGTTTAAACATCCCAATTCCTGGGTTATATTCTCCTCCGTTTTTTGGCAGACATCCCGTGCAATAACCTAGCAGTTCTTTGGTCAGTCCCTCAACCCCCTTTGGCATCAGTCAAACTTTAACTGACTTTAGTCAGTCTGAGATGTTCACCAAAGATAAGACACAAGTCAAACAGCATGAGACCAACGGCACTTATGGTGCTAAGAAACCTTTCTGATATGACATGAAACTTGAAAAGATATTTTGCTATTTGAGGCAGAAACTAGTTCTTCTTTTTATGTTATGCCAGCAACCTGAATTTAAATTGAAAGGGTATTTTTACCAACACTACATTACGTTGACGCATAATGGGTATGGCAGATGGCCTTATCCGGAATGATTTACAGATGATTATCATCAGGTTACATTTTATCCATATTTGGAGACATTCTCGATACATTTTATATGAACTCTTACATAAATATTTTTTCATTGTGTTACATAATTGCTAAGATAAATCATGGCTGTTGCGCGCTGTGTGAGCTGAATGAGCACTGATTGATCATTTATTGGAACTTTGACACCAGGTCACTTATAACAGATAGGCACTGGAGAAAAAAAGGGTCAAATTTCGCAACGATAATTTGAACACACAGAAGTCTTTCTGGAAAACCTCGAATTACACAGAATTTAGTATTGGAACATTAAACAGAACTGATTTTACTTTGTATAACACAGTAGTCAAGCCCTTCATTTTCCATGAAATTTAGCCATTATAAATTATATATAAATTGATGTATACAATCTATCATCTACATTTTAACATACATTATATAATATAGAAATCGAGCACTACATCAAGTACAACATGATCACCTGTTAATAAATACATAGACCTTTTGCACATCTCACAGACACCTAATTGGTATGAGAGCTTGGAAATGGTCAAAGTAACATCCATGTGAATCGTAGGACCCAATGTTTCCTAAGAGAACATTACTTAGAGCATCACAATACTTCTGCTGGCTTTTTTTTTCCCATAGTGCAACCTGGTGCCCCAAGTAAATGACACACAGATAACTGGCCATAAACACGATGTAAAAGAAAACATGATTCATGAAACCATCTTCTATTGCTCCATTGTCCAGTTCTGATGCTCAACCCCAAACACAGCAAGTGACCATGCACAGTGTGTTCTGATCATTTTCCATTATAACCCACACTAAAGGTACGTGCTACAACATACTGTACAGAAGTTTGTACGGGAATAGAGCAGATCGCTAGCTTTTGCACACCACGCACATAATTAACCTCGGGTGGACATGATCCTGTTGTTGAGTTACTGGTTATTTTTTCTTTGGACCACTTTTGGTAGGTACTGATCACTGCAACTCAGAAACACCATAAAAGAAACACTTCCACTGTCTTGGAAATGCAGCCGCCCAGCCATCGTGACTTGTGTTTGCGCTGGTCGGCTATCGATCTACTTAATGCTGATTAGTACAGGCTTTCTTTTATTAGTCCTTCCAGAATCTTTGTTGTGTGGGGAAAAAAAATTGATTTCAAAAGTCATGGCAATGTATAAAGTGTCTGTCTCTGCTGCTGAACAGACACTGAATACACAGAAACATGTTTCTGGGTATTGTGCTGAATGGGAAGAAAAAACCTTCTTTTAAAATGGCCTTGAACAGATAGAATATTTGATCATGTGGTGAGTGGAGAGTCTGATTGGCCAATAGGCAAATAGGTATCACATGGAATAACCATATTGATTTTTATTTCAATGAGTTATTCTTAAACATTGACTTGGCCACTGGAATATTGGGTATCTGTGTGTGTTAATATCAGTAGCACCGCTGTATAATAGGAGCAGCAGTTACAAACTTACGAGTCCTAAATAAAGTGTTGAAGTGACAAATTTGCTGATGAATTGTGAGACCAAGAGATGCAGTGGCATCCGTAAAAAAAACAAAAGAAAAAAAACAATTTGTAGTACAAATAGTCATATCTATTCCAGTTTCATTTGAATTAGAAGGCATTCTTGAATGTTTTGATATCCATAAAGCAAATTTGAAAGAAGTGACCACGAGAACCTCTCAGTGAGGCAGAAGAATAGAAAAATACTGTCCCTTTAAAGCTGATTGATAAAATGTTTAATTTGTCTACACAACAAACTGAAACATGCGACTGGTTAAAACTAGTTTATCCTATGCTCAATTTTTCATTTTGTTTTCTGTGTCTCATGTCCATGCACGAATAGGAAATGAAGATTTTACATATTAAGTAAATATTTGCTTGTACTGTTAGAATACCTTGCCAGGATATTGTCGTTGGTGAATCGAAGCTATCTAATCTTTCTGCTTTTAAGATTAATTCTCTGACCACACAGAGAGAGGGAAAAGGGAGCGAAATAGGGTAAACAGATTGGTTTTCTCTGGCCTCACTGTAAGCTCACTGGCAATAACAAGTCCTGTGGCCTGACCTAGTTGAGATATTTTCTGTCTTTCCATAAAACACCATTGCATGAGGTCAGGGAAATGCTGGGGTTGAGCGCGATAGTAGGGGATGCAGTTTGAGGTCTGCTGTCTGGATGCTTGATAGATGACATCACCGTGTTGAACGTGTTCCCCACCGTGTCCCTCCACATCTTCACAGCAGGAAAAACTGCTTTCCATTTTGTTATTAGTGCCTTAAAGGGACGTCACGCTGTTTTTGTTGCCAGCTCACTACTTTCCTTTCCTTTACCTTATTAGCACTCTATAGATGGGAGATAAATCTTGCCACATTGCTACAATGCTAACATTAGGCTTTTTGGCGACTATAACGTTAGGCCTCTGTAGACCTGAGTCTGAGCGGCCAAAAAACTGATTACTTAAGGGTTGAATAGCAAGGTACAAGGTTTTGGCTTTTGTAACTTGGATGGTGGTGCCTCAACAATTAAGGCTCTGGCTTACTAATCAGAAGGTGAAGTTCAAGTTAAACTACCACTGTTGGGCCCTTAAGCTTCTCTGTTGCAGCGGTGCTGTACCATGACTAATGCTGTGCCCTGACTCCAGCTTCCTAACAAGCTAAGAGAAGAATAATACTGTAATGTAAATGAAAAACACCATCGATTTAACTTTTATAGGTTAGGGTTATGTAAGTGCAACAACTTCATCTCTAGAGTGGATTGAAAGGACTGGAAGCATTCGTTCCAGAAATGTGATCTAAGCTGTGAAGAAAACAACATGGTGCTCCAACCTCTTTCTTGGCTTAAGCTAATTGTTTGTGTCCCTGACCCCAGTTTGTGAAGAGAACACCAGAAGGATGAAATTTGGCATGTGACCCAGGTTTGTTTTCATGGGGCCTTTGATAAGGTAAGAGAATATAGTGACTGGAATCCCTGAGAGACGGTCATTTTGCTTTGACAGCAATAATTCTGTTTTATATTTTCGGCCACTTTTAAATGAAGTGGGAAGGAAAAAAGCAATTTTATTAAAAATATTGCAGAAAACAAAGAAAAACGTAATCTATTTTAAATTATGCTTAGCAGGCTTAAGGTTACTTTCGGTAGGGATGCACTGATACTGATACCAGATACCAGAAGTGTGTGTTGGCTCAATGGTAAAAGGCTCTGGGTCAGTGATAAGAGGGTTGGGGGTTCAAGCCTCACACCAGGCAAGCTACCATCATTGGGTCCTTGAGCAAGGCTCTTAACCTTACTTGCTCCAGGGGCACCATTCATTCTGGCTGACCCTGGGCTCTGACCCCAGTATTCAAATTCATATGCTGGGATATGTGTAATAAAAACATTTCACTGCATGTATGTGTATATGATAAATACTATCTGAAAATGGAAAAAAAAAAAATCTTGTACTTGTAAAAATACCCAGAGGACAAAGACCAATACCTCGCATAATGTAATTGCCAGTATGGCAGAAGTAACTGACACTGACCCATAGACACGATGTCAGCCTCAGCAGTGCGGAAATTAATTAATTATTTAAAAAATATAGAATTATGCCTTTTTTCCTTTTTAATTATGCCCATGGTTATTATGCCCTTTGGAGGTTATTGCTGTCCTATATTCATTAGTTTCAACGTGTTGCGCTTGGAAAGTTGCCACGTCAGTAACACACGCAGGTACAGGCATCTGTATCTATTAGAAAAGAAAAACTGGTATCAGTGCATCCAGGTTTATACCTGGTCATTTGGAAAGTTTCCTGTTTAATCAATTTAATTCACCTTGAATTATTTTGGCTAGAAACTGTTATTTTTCAAATTTTAACCCAAAGAGTTGGCAGCACATGGCAGATGATGGTCGCTAACTCACTGGATGTAAGTAACCAACACTCACATGACAATAAAAACAAGCTCTCGCATATGTGCAGGGATCTCCAAACAATCCTACATTAATAAAAACTTAAGTGTGTGGAACACAGCTCAAAATTCCTGAAAGAACTCTGATCAACATCTGGGGTCATGACTCAATTACAGAGAATTCACCAGAAACCAAGACTTCCTGCTATTGTTTTGAATCAAATGCCAACTGTCATTACTGAAACAAATTGCAGTAAATGAAAAAAACAATACTGTTTAGACTTGGGAGATTGTGTAGAATATAACATTGTCCAACTGTGCACCCCAAATGCCATGAGCTGTAAATGACTTCTGGGGTATTTTTTTTTGTTGAGAAAATAATATAGAATATCATTTTTGTTATGAGATGCAAATATATCTATTACTTTGAAATATACAAAAACAAAAAAAAAACGGTCAGATCAAACATCTTAAAAAAAACATTTTGAATCAAAGTTTATAAACCAACAAAATACTAGTGAAGCTCTAATTTTCTAACTTGTAATTTACTTGGAAATTCAACTAACCAGTACAAAGTATAACCTGTGTTCTGTTTAATTACTTCCTGAAATTATCATTACGTCTTTTCCTGAGGAAATATCATTTAAAAAAACTCATTTAAGCTAAATTTCCTTTGTACACCAATCCTCACTATTGCTTCCTAAGAACAAAGATGTACAACTTTAGAAATTTTGCTTATTGCGGTTAAGACAATGTTCGATTAGCTCCTCACCCAAAAAATTCAGCTGTAAATAACTTACTAAACTGTAATAAACTTAAGCTCTAAATTATTTGTCTTGCTCTGACCCAAAAATAGGATAGTTCTTAAAAGAAATGTACTTTGGGGTTTCATATTTCACAGTCCTCTCTTCTGTTTGTTGGTTTTTAGAGGCAAATGACGGGAAGTGGTAGCTCAGTGGTTAAGGTGTTGGACTGCTGTTCCAAAGACCAGGGTTCCATTCCCAGCGCTACCACTGCTGGGCCCATGAAAAAGGCCCTTAACCCACAACTGCTCAGTGTGAACATAAATGTAAGTCACTGTAGATAAGGGTGCCTGCCAAATGCTTTAAATGTAAAATAACATTAGTGTTTTTGTTATTCATTGGGTCACCATCAATAATCACAGTCAAAAAGCAAATGTTCCAAAACTTGGAATTGGAAGACCTTTCAAAACATTTCTTACCCTGTGTCAGATAAACATCTTGTTGCTAAGAGGCAGAGGTTAACGATCGTCTATACTCATGAAAAGCAACATATGAACAATTTGTCTAATAACAAAGTCAATACAAAGTCTAATACAAAAACATCAAGCTCCTGTTGAAACAACTATTTCGAATTTTCACAAACGCCCAAAAAGTTTTCTTGAATAGATTTGTTAAGTCAAAACTGCTAACATGGACTGACTCCATGATTGATTTTACTGGTCCCCCTATTCTCCATCCTGATCTCTCCTTCAAAAACAGCATAGACATGATTCTGTCACAAAATCCTAATCCCCACAAACTACATCTATGGGTTTACTACTCTAGAATATTTAACCATTGAACAGATTTACGTCTGGGAAAATGCGAGCTATTGTCCATCAAGACAAAACATCAGAAACCAAACTATGCAGAAACGACTCTCGCAGTGAGTTCACATGTGTCTTAACTCAGGTCATCGACTAATTCAGAGAACTATCAGCCTGATGAGGGAACGATTTTATTGGCCTATTTTTGACAATTATGTCACATAAAACATAAGATCTTGTTAGTATTTTGGCAGTCGAAATCAACACACTGTATGATGAGCACACCAATCTACTGGAACTATCAGCTCTATCGCACAACCCCTGGCCACATCACAACTGAGTTCATTATTGGTTTGCTCCATCCAGAGGTTGCCCAATAAATTTTCTTATCACAATAAGTTATCATTATCCACACTTCTAAAACCTGTCACCACTCAACTGACATCATCACCTCTTAGTAGGATACACGCAAATATTATCATGATTTATTTCATAGATCTGAGCACGTTCCTATGTGTTTTTGAATATAAATTCCTTATTATTGCCATGCGCTGGGCACATATCTGTTGTTTTTCACAAAAGTCTGGGACATTATCCCTCCCTAACACGAGATCTACTTGAGTTATGGCATAGCTCTAACTGACACATTTAATCAGTCTGCATACAGAGAAATATTCCAACACTCTTAATCTTAATTACAATTACACGGTCAGATGACTGGATAACCGGCCAAGTTCTTTGTCGATATAGACCCATAAACACAATCGATTGGCATTAATGTCCCCTGGCATTGAGATCCAGTTTGTAAGAAAACATGGCAAACAGAGACACCTTGTGTCATTCGAAAAAGTTGCCAAGATGCCATCTACAGTGATGTGACACAATGTCCACCACATTATCCTTTAGCATATCTGGGAAATTACACAGTCCAACAGTCCCTGCAGAATGGTTAGAATTCTAGGAATTAGCTAGTGCAACAGGAGCCAGTTAATGGGTGCATCTCAGTTGCTGAAAAGTTTCACCAGAAAGCATACAAGACTCCTGCCTTAGCAAAAAGGTCCACCTCTGCATGAACGAATTACAGGAAATGATGGGCCAAATAAATAACCCTTGGTTCCAGCTGGCTAATCTGTTTTATTCTCAAACTGGAATTCCACACAAACCCTGTGTCTCTGATGTACCTTAGTCAGTGAGAGAGGTATTCGCCGCGGCTACCTGCTCTTTGTAGGTCAGTGCTCCAAAAAACACTAATTTCATGGGGAAATTCTGACATATTCAGTGTGCCAAATGTCGATGGACATTATAATTTGAAAGGATTCAACTGGACTTTTTCTATTAACTTCAAATCAAATTCAGATCATAGTTATCACATACACATACATGCAGTGAAATATTTTTATGCCGCATATCCCAGTTCAAGAATTAGAAAGCTGGGGTCAGAGCACAGGGTGGTGCACTTGAACATGTGGTGCTCCTGAAACAACTGAGGTTAAGGACCTTGCTCAAGGACCCAATGATGGTAACTTGCCTGGTATGATGCTTGAACCCTGACCCACTGATCACTGACCCAAAGCCTTACCATTGAGCCACCCACACCCACTTTAAATAGGTTTTCTTTGTATAAATACAAAGCAACTAAATATTGTAATATCGACAACACCTGAGACCTGTAAAGGTTGGGAGCCAGTGCCGGGGCTGCCCATTATGCTTTATTTTTGCCTTCGAAGCACCCCTGCTATCATCCAAGCCATGGACTTTTTGGTAGATGGGAAAGAAGCTTAGAGCCAAACTAAGAGGTGAATTCGAAGGGGTCTGTTGAGGCACCTGCTAGGGTGCAAAGTGTTTTATTGCTGTAACTGAGGTTACGATTGGCTTAAAACAAGAACTAATGCAGGATCAAGGGTTTGGTGAAAAAAACAATTAGTTTGGGGAATGTAGCATAGCTGTTAACAAATTGCCTATATGTAGAATACCATATTTAAATCATAAGAATTGTCTAAGAATCATAAGAATGATCGTCTGAAGAACCATCATTTGCACAACTATCAGACTCTAAGCATCAAAGCAACCTGGTAGAGAACTATTTTGGAATCTGTAATATTGGTGAAATTTTCCATAAGATGTCGTACTTATAGTGTAAAGTCAGAAGCTTTTAGGAGGGCAATCTGTTCAAGAGTGAAAGCCTCAACCACACCAGCTTCAATTCCAAAATCCATTTATTTAGTTGAGCTATGTCTCATATCAGTTATGCATTATGAAACCTTCAGGTAGGTAAACTTAAAAAGCGCATGTTATGGTGGGGGAAAAGGAGCTGTATGTAGTCACAAGCTTGATACTTAATATGTGGACGAGTCTGATCTGAGATTCTAAAGAAAGTAAGTCTTTATTTGTCACATACTTGTTATTGCACAGTGAAATTCTTTTCTTCGCATACCCAGGCTTAGGAAGTTGGGATCAGAGCGCAGGGTCAACCATGATACGATGCCCCGGGAGCCAAGGGGGTTTTGCTCAAGAGCACCGTTGTTGCTGTTACTATAGCTTGGCAGTGGTAAGGCTCGAGCCACAATCTTCTGATCAATAACCCAAATCCTTATCCTTTGACATATCAAAGACCCCTGCTGTATTCTCCCTCTCGGACTACTTAACAACATTTCAACCATTTTTATTTTAAATATTAGGCCACATGGTCATTATGTGACTTGGTGGGACTAAAGGGCTTGGCTTGCATGCGCTCTGCAGTGCTCACCTTCATTTGACTCTCACCTTCATTGACTCTCTCTATCCAACCTTTTGTGGCCAGCAGCCAATAATCATGGTGGTACAAATAATTACCAGAGAGTGAGAAAAAGCAGGGCTCATATCACCTTCAGGTTTGAACATTTTCCTGACATTTGTGCACCTCAGACCTGCAGCAGATGAAATATCCCTAGCATCTCAGCACTATCTTCATGTTATCACTGGATTTAATTCTGTATATACCTGACCATATTATCAATTAGCTCAACACAGCTCAGAAAGCAACAGGACAGCTGCATTCCACCGCATGGCTATCAACTTCTCTTCAGACTAAATAAAACTGTTCAGCACGAGAGGCCCACAGCTTTTCCTTTGAATGCCAGGTCAGTGTTTACCATAACCGTATTAAGAAATCCAGCTGTTGGGCCTGTACTACTCTGTTGAACCTGCTCCAACCTCAGATGCATTCTGAGCTGCAAGACCTGAATGAAGTCCTCAATTGCTAAAATGATGCTATTTTTCTTTTACGGTTCAATTTTAATATGGATAATTGGAAGAGAGTGCGATCTAATGAAAAGCTGAATATCATTTCTTCCAAAACAGGATTTAAAGTTAAAGTTGAGTTTATTGGTCACATGCACATCATACAGTGAAATTCTTTGATCCCGCATATCCCAGCATACAAATTTGAACGCTGGGGT
>JAOUQX010000030.1:6101189-6114342 GCA_028566295.1 Liobagrus marginatus
TGTAACTATTACTACTTAAGGTGGACTTTGACCGTAAACAATTGTTTAGTCATCTTAACCGCAGGCATGTTAATGCTGTACCTAGAGCTGTATAAGAGGCTTAAAATAATTACAATATATTAAAGAAATAGCTTTAGATGAATATTTGCCTTGTTTGCATTCATATGATTTCTGATTTCATATAGACACAAAAAAGGCAATTGAAAAAAGTCTGAATATATGCAGATGTATGCATCTGTATGAGACCATTCTAAAACTTTGTCAACACTTGGGGTGTGTTTAAACTTAAGTATACAACTCTGCATACACCCCTAACATCAGCGCAGTGGTGCTGTAAGGTCTACAGTTGAAAACATTGATAATAAGCAGCACGGGTCACGTTTGTGTTTAAAGCTTTATAATCGATACCTGTTTACATTTACATTTACAGCATTTGGCAGACGCGCTTGTCCAGAGCGACTTATAACTGAGCAGCTGAGGGTTAAGGGCCTTGCTCAGGGGCCCAGCAGTGTAGCTTGGCAGCGCTGGGAATGCTAATGCACCTCCTAGTTATACAAATAAGTAATGTACTGTGCATCAGCCATTTCATTCTCTATGTAAATGTGCCCTGAATTATTTGTGACGTTAAACATTCATCATGAAATCCTCTTCTTATACCTCTAATACGTTACCCACTTACACGGACACTAAACCTTAGCCTAATTATATTTTTTTTATGAAGTTGGCGCAAATAACATTTTTCATTTTGTAATGAAATGTTGCATTTTTTTTCTTTTGTTTGTTTTTACAGAAAATGATCGAACAAGCTAAGATCTACTCTACAGAAATTAAACAGATCGATCTTGATGTAAACAGAACCTTCCGAAACCATATTATGTTCATGGATCGATTTGGAGTGAAGTGAGTCCCTTTTGCATGGATATAATGAAACGAGTTACGGCATGAAACATCAATTTCAAAATTCAGAACTTATTTATCACATAGACATACTGTACATGCAGTGAAATATTTTTATTCCGCATATCCCAGCTTACGAATTTGAACACTGGGGTCAGAGCACATGGCCATCCAGAAATAGCAGCACCCCAGGAGCAAGTGAGGTTAAGGGCCTTGCTCAAGGGCACGATGATGCTAGCTTGCCCGGTGCGAAGCTTGAACCCCGACCCTCTGGTCACTGACCCAGAGCCTTACCATTGAGCCACCACAGAACATGCAGTCTAAGTATTTAATAAGGCATTCAAAGAACACACTAAACCCTTTCTTTAGTGAAGGCTCTGCTCCCAGTAGCTTTATGGCTTTATAGTAGCTACTACCAGTCCTCACTAGGATAAACCTTTGGGGCAGTAGTTCTATTTAAGAGATCTATTTAAGGGTGCAGTTTTTAATATCACATAATTCAAAACGTAGTATATGGTTTTGCTGAAATTGCTCCTGTGATCAGTGTATAGTCAGATTTACCACAGAAATGTAAACGGATAAAAGGAAGCTTCCCCCACCTATGTGAAATGAATTATTATAACACTCTTTAGTTTTATCCGGTTAATTTTGCCACAATGCTCTCTTGGGGTTCGGTCTTTTTTATGGAAATAACTGCTTTTATTGATTCAATACACGTTAAGGGAAGCGTAAAAGAACACACCTCTGGACACACTGCTGCGCTAAGTGCTTCTCTAGTTAGACGATCGATAGAGCTATTATTCATCTCCTTGTTCGTTCTCAACATCTCTCAGTTCATAAACAAGTTGATTCTAAAGAGTGAGCGAGATGTACTTTTATTACTGCGATGTGCATGACTGATATTAATAACGAGATCATATACAGTTCACTTATTAGTGGATACATTCAGGCTTCTAAAGCCTCTGTAGTTTGGAATTTGTTTCTATCTTTTTCAAACACAGGTTCTAAGTTTTCAAACACCGTACCATAAGTGTGTCTTGCTCAAACTGTTGACAAAAAGTTGTCTAGAAGCTGTCGTTGTATGTTGTAGTTTTACGTACATGAAATACCTTTATTGGAACTAGGAGATCCAAACACTGTTCCAGTATGACAATGCCCCTGTGCACAAACCCCACTGAACAACTTTGGGATGAACTGGAACACAGACTGGAAAGTGTTTTGAGGTTTGGAGGTTAATTCAATCATTCATTCGTTCATTGTCTAGCGCTTATCCTATACGTGGTTGCGTGGGCGCTGGAGTCTATCAGTTAAGCAGCTAACTTAGGGGTGTGAGGCCAGGGGTACACCCTGGACTATTGCCAGTTAATCGCTGGGCTAACACTTAGAGACAGACAACCATTCACACACACATTCACTCCTATGGAAAATTTAGAGTAGCCAATTCACCTATGCCCAATCGCATGTGTTTGGAGGCGGGAGGAAACCGGATTGCCCGGGGAAAACCCACGCAAGCACGGTGAGAGATGTGCAAAAAATCAGGACTTTATACTTGAAAAGTATGTTCAAAAAACATGTGGATGTGATTGTCAGGTGTCATTACTTTTGTTCATATAGGTTCTGCTGTACTAGGATTTATAGTTAAGTAGGTTGGCCACGTTTGGACCACATGAACAATAAGAGAATAAATCGTATAAACATTACAAATAAAGGACAGGTGTGTTTGGCATTCATTAATGATTTGTAATGACCGTAAACTTTATTCGGAGTTAATTGCCTCAATCGCACTTTCTAATGTCTCTTAATGCTTCTAAATTGGACATACGGTTTAAGTGTAGTCTAATATTAATCCCGAACTTTCTTTTTCCATATTCTATACGTAAAGCCAAGTGAAGACAATGCTTATTTGTTAAAAGCGCTATAGAAATGAATTGAAAAGTGCAATTTTAAACTGTCATATAAAACATGACTATATTTAACATGTGTAGCAGGCATGCTAAGCTATTCAGCCACTGCAACTTGACAACTAATGACCAACGTTTCAGATTTGATTTCGATTTTAAGAATCACATGGCAGTGACTGGGTAAATAACACCTTGTTCCATAAACAACAAAGACATGTTCATACTAATAATCGTTAACTTGTAGTTCATGGTAATTTAGCTTGTATTGCCACGGCACAGCTCCAGGCTCACATCTTCAATCCTGAGCTCTTGTTACTGCCTATGTGTAATTTTGCTGCTAACTGGCATCCCATCCCGTCTTCCCAGAATCCACTAGAATGCTGACCAGGATAAAGCAGTTTGGGAAGATGCTGTAAATAATACTTGGTTTGGAATGGTTTATGTTAAATGACTCCCAAAAGACATTTTATTATAAATAAGTTTGCATGGAAGATTACTGTAACTAATTTGGACTCAACAGTACGTAGAACTTTGTGAGTGCACTTTTTTGTTTGTGTGTGTGTGTGTGTGTGTGTGTGTGTGTTTAATTATAATTTGTTTGGAATGAAATGTTAGTTCATTTCCTGATTTCTCTCGATTCCAAATATTCATGTTAGCTCTTGCGCAATTCGTCCTTGATCTTTAAAAAAAGAGGGCCACGTTTCTCCATGTCTGGAACCACTTTTTGTCTTTGTCACAGCATTTTTCTCTGTTATTTAATTTTTTTATTAGTTAAGTTTTTTTCTTGCATTCGGACCGCTTGCTTCCCCGAATGTGCAAGAAACGCTTTAACGTCACCGGAGGCTTAATAGATTGCAGGCCTCTAGAGTTCAATGGAAAGTTTTGCACATGCAAACCATCATTAATGCTCCAACATATAAGTGCAACTATTATTTCATCTAAAAGGAAAGAATCAGCCTCAACCTCAAGAACTTGGCTTTCTCAGTTGCAGAGCACTTTTTAAACAGGGTGCTATGTAATAGAATCTGTCATGGATTTGGCGTAGATACCGGCGTGGGCTTTTTAGTAAATTAGGGGATTTCTGTGCCGTTAATGTCGACTGCGTTGGCCCCGATACTGCTGAATGAACTGATTTGTTTATGCTCACTGTTTCTATGTAGGCAGCAGTCTCTGTTCCACGTGCTCACGGCATATTCGGAATACAACACGGTGAGTGAACAGCCGGAAATAATTCCATTATTAAAGATGTGTTAATACATTTTAGACTGAACGGCGTTTCGGTGTTTTCTGTATGTGGAAGAGTGCAGCCAAGATTAGACCTAATAAATAGAATATTACATAATAGGACAGCATATAGACTTCATACTCGTGTGCGTGTGTGCGTGTGCGCGTGTGTGCGTCTCTACAGGAGGTGAGCTACTGCCAGGGTATGAGTCAGATAGCTGCCATTCTGCTGATGTACATGAATGAGGAAGATGCATTCTGGGCCATGTCCCAGCTCCTGACCAATCAGAAACACGGCATGCACGGTACGCTCGTTTCATTGCTCAGCTCTTTTCTAAATCCTAAGCACTGCTTCGATTTTATATTAATATTTGCGCAGGATGCTTGGTACTTCAGAATGCTGATTTCTTTTGAAATTGCTTAATACTGATGAAGAGGTTTAGTTTTAATCAAGTCTTTTCCCCAATAGGCTTCTTTATCCCCGGCTTTCCAAAACTGCAGAGATTCCAGAACCACCATGATCAGATTTTGTCCAAACTCCTTCCTAAGCTGAAGAAGCATCTGGTAGACTTCAACACAATAGCATTGTGAAGGACATTAGTCATTCTTCTGTGTTTTGAAAGCTTTATTACAATTATTGTAGCTCTCATGTTCATGTGGTCTCTCTTTCTTTCTCTCTCTCTCTCACTCTCATTCCTTCTTCATTCATTTCTTTATTCACCAGGACAAGGAGCAGATGTCCAGTGGCATATACAGTACTAAATGGTTCCTGCAGTGTTTTATTGACCGAGTGAGTGTGCACCACATGCAGCCTTCACACACACGCACGAACATTCCGGCACGTTACAACAAACACTGGACATATGCTACAACATGAACACATGTTACAGCAAGTGACTGCTATTTATGTGTGTTAGATAAGCAGAGTGTAAGCTACTAAATTAGCAGGGCAGTGGTGAAAAGGCTAGTTTTGCTGCCTCATGTCTCGGGTTTTCATCTCTGTGTGTGCAACTTTTTAATTTGTTTTAATTTGTTACATTTTTTTGCCAGGTTTCTTCTCACAATAAAAAAAATAACATGATTCTGGTAATGTTAGCTAAGTTCCTTTCTTAATAAAGATAGTAGATATGTAGCAAACTTATCACCTCCTCTCCCCCCTCCCCCCTCTTCAGCAAACGAACAGTCAGTCACTAAAGAATTTCACTATATGTTGTACTGTACAAGGTATTTGTGACCAATAAACTTGAACTTGACTACATAGTTGACCACAACGTCGTTAGCATAGTGTGTTGTTGATAGCGCTGGCTAGTGGCGCTATATTCCTACAGCAGGAGCTCCTGTGTTCAAAAAGCTTTTTTTTTTTTATTTTTTATTTTTTTTTAACTTTATTTTTTTTACCTCGGCTCACACTTTTGCTTTGACAATTTAAGATAGGAACGTCGAAATGGGTGAAATCTTCAACGTGGAAACGAAATAAGATTATTATTACTATTAGTTCTTGTAGCAATCACGTTCAATATACTGGATTTAATGAAGTGAAAATTAACGGCATGTTTTCTGTAAGCTGTGAACTTTTTCATGCGCCAGGAGCCAAAATAATCACCTCACCAAGACACCCCACCACCACCACCACCACCACCACCAGTGCAGCTCCCTCTAGCCCTAGTATTTGAGGCCAACAAGAAATTTTCTCGCACCGAAATAGTAGACAGAATTAATTTGTGTGCAGATTATGAGAACTTAAACCTGAATTCATTCCCCGTTCCAGACACCATTCACCCTGACCTTACGCCTGTGGGACATCTTTATTCTTGAGGGAGAGAAGATTCTCACAGCTATGGCCTACACCATCCTTAAACTGCACAAAAGTAAGCTCCGGTCATTCTGTGTGACCATCGTCAAAGCTATTTATATGGTGGAGTTAAAGTCTCACACAGTACAGCGTCAGCATCCTGGTATGAAGTGAAGTTTCTCTTTACAGAGCGTTTGTTAAAGATGTCACTGGAAGAGCTGCGAGAGTTCCTACAGGAGAAGATTGCCGAATCCTTCGAGCTCAGCGATGATACGGTCATCGAGCAGCTTCAGGTCTCCATGACAGAGTTGCGCAAAATGAAGCTGGACCTTCCTTCTCCAGGTAACATTCTACAAGATTTACTGTATATGTACAGTGTTCCAGCTAACCGGGAACGTTTTTACAATTTTCGCTAACGTTGTCAAAATGATAGGACAAAACATTCTTAAATGATGTTCCTGGAACGTTATATACAATATCTCACAAAAGTGAGGACATTTTTTTACTTAGGGGTGTACTCACTTTTGTTGCCGGCGGTTTAGACAATAATGGCTGTGTGTTGAGTTATTTTGAGGGGACAGCAAATGTATACTGTTATACAAACTGTACACTCACTACTTAGCATGGTGTCGTTTCTTCGATGTTGTCACATGAAAAGATATAATAATATAATTACAAAAATGTGAGGGGTGTACTCACTTTTGTGAGATAGTGTGTATATATATTTCAGCAACTCAATTGAGCAAATTAAAAGTGTGATGAATGATCCTACAATACCATGAACACTATTCTGTTTCAGGCTTGGATTATGGTTAGGGTACATTGCTTTGCTCATCAGTAAATTCCAGAGCACAGTATTGAAAGAGAAAAAAACAAAGAACAAGATGGATCATGTGCCATTTTATTATTCATTCATTCATTCATTCATTCATTCATTATCTTGTGTTCAGGTGAGCTGCTAACTATCTATCTTGGCTAACTTAGGGTGTGAGGCGGGGTACACCCTGTACAATCAGCAGTTAATCGCAGGGTTAACACTTGGAGACAGGCAACCATTCACACACACATTCACTCCCATGGACAATTTAGAGTAGCTAATTCACCTATGCCTAATCGCATGTGTTTGGAGGCGGGAGGAAACTGGAGTACCCTGGGAAAACCCACGCAAGCATGGGGAGAACATGCAAACTCCACACAGAAACACCCTGGGGGTCCAAATAAACGAGTTATTTGTGTTAGTAAATGTTACACTTTGGGCTTTTGGAAGTCAGGCATTTTGTATATGGGCCATGCTGAATAAATACCCTTATAACACATCAGTTTTACTGTATCTGAATTTTGCTTACTGTGTTCTTCCATTTCCAGCTAAGCCTGATGAGTTGCCACGGAAACCACTTGGTGTGGAGCGGCCTGTACTGCTGAACCCTAAACGACCCCACAACCCAACCCTGGACCAGGAAACACCAGACAAGAGTCAGTTAGCCAAACAACTTCCAGCTTTGCTCAAGCTCTCACTCCAGGAATCGATTGTTCCTAATCAGGGCTCGCCTGAAAATAAATGCCCCATTCAGGATAAAGAAATAGACAGCGTCTCTCCATTTCCATCTCCTGTCCCAGTGCTAGTCCATACTGAGCTTATTTTTAGCCCAGACGGTGTGATTGAAGCTGCTGAAGAGCAGCCACCACCGTATGAGCCTCCTCAAATTGATGAAACAAATGACTCTTCTCTTCGTTCCCACCTGGACATAAATGCATGTGGATCGTCAACGGAATCAAATGCACCTCAGGATATTTCACAAAACACTTTGCAGGCTACAGTGGGAGATGGTATCATTGTAATGCACCCAGGCAAGTGCCAGTTGACGTTATCTACAGCCTCAACACAAGAGTCCCACTACGAGAACATCCCAGATGCAGAAACTGTGGAAACAAGAGGAGAGATATTTGTGTCTGAGAAATCTGTGGTATTAACTCACAACTCTGCCATTATTGAACTTCCCCACACAGATTCTGTAGCACGGTCATCTTCACACCGAGAGGTTTCACTATCCACAGCTGGAAGGAAACTGATGACCGTTCAATCAGACCCACTGTTCAAGCCCCGTGATCACCCAACGCTGCCAAAATCAGACACTTTTTAAGCCAGCAGTTTCTAAGGCATTTTAATTTTTTTTAAGAATCATTGCCTCTGTTCCATGTCATTTTTAATAGCATAAACATTTGGCATCCCATAATATCAATGGGATGCCACATTTCACCTACGAAATAAAAGAATACATTGCTGCATTGCATGGGCAATATGATACATAATTATGTTTCTAGGTACAATTGCGTTCTAAATCACACAGGTTTAGTTTGCAAGCTTTAATGGTTTTATAATGGTATACACTAGGTAAAACAAAAACTATTGTCTTAATCTCAATTTAGTCTGATGAGGTGATACTTAAACTAGACAGGAAACATCTTAAGTCTTCAACAGGTTTTTATGGGTTTCTTAAACCAAAAAAAGGATTTTACTGTATATAAAGTGAGCCAGTTCTCTTTTAATTACTGTTATTGTGTTTATTTTTGTCGGTTTATTCTAGGAGTAAGTGCCAACAGAACTTGGCTAAAAAAAATAGAATTGCACAAAAATACGAAACCAATAAAGTTGGCAGGTCCTTATTATTATTATCATTATTATCATTATTATTGTTTAAAAACGTCAGTATTAAACCACTTAATTACATTGCTGTAAAAAACTAAGCTGACTGTAACTAAAAATGAATACGTGTTTTTTTTGTCAACTCTTTTTCTAATTTTTGGAAACGACCATTTCTAGAAATGATAAGTAAGATAGAAGCAGATATTTGTTCATCAGTTCATATTTTGCAAATTCCATTTTACAACATCTTATAATAAAAGACGGCATCCAGCTATCATCTAACTAAAGAAGGTGAGAAAAATCAGAACAGCTTTACTGTACTAGCCATGTTAAGGGAAGAATTAGCCAATTTCATCCTAAAATCTGATTTGTTTATTGACTATAAGAGTATTTCACTTTTAACAGTGTGCGAACATTTTCCAAATGAAGTACAAGCTTTTTAAAGTATTGTATTTGAATACTTTTTGACTTTTTGTATAGTATTATATGAATGATCTTAATACAGGTACTGCGTTAAATTTACAGATTTACATATTTAATATTGATTCTATTTAATCTGTTATGTTTTTTTCTGCAACATTTACCGAGCGCTGTACAGCTTGATGGGAATTTTTCACTTTTATTGCTTCATAAGCGTTTGTGTGCAGTTACAGTCATTTGTGGTGTTTTTTTTTTTTTCTTTTTTCTTTTTGTAAGGGGAATTTAGAGCTTGGGATTGCGCGTAATCATTATGTAGACTAATGTTTGTGTACTCTTAAAAGGCAGTCATTCATTTCGCATTTAAAAATAAATTGTGCCGTTCCCTTTAAGAAAGCAATGCACAGCATAGAAAGCTCCTATGAATGATTTATTATATGAATAATTAAAGTTGTCTTAATAAAATAGGTGTATAGGATTTTAGAGCTAAGTAAATCATTGTTTTGCAACTCGGTGCAATGCTAAAAGTACAGAGACGTTATGTTCAAATGGTTTTATTAGCCTTAGCGCTACTTTTGTAAATTCATAACAATACCACATACTTTAATTCCATATGATATGGGGATTTATACATGTGGGATGTTTGTACATATGCATTATCTTGCATTATATTTAATTTATGAAATATTCTGTGTAGTCAGTATGGTAATCTTACTACCCTCGATCACATTTTGTGCAGTTAAATCATATTTCAGATGATTTTTCTATAATCAGTTAATTTTAGTGAAATGACTGTGTCAGTACTGTGTGTCAACTATAACATCGCACCTAAAGTAATGTCGTACTGCCCATAAACCCATGGAGCAGCACTGGTGTGTTCCTGCTGCACAGATTCAGTGGATGGTCATCTCAGTAACGCAATATGCACTAAAGAACACAAATGTTTTTTGTTCGGTTTTTATATTATTTTTTGCTCAGTGCACTCAATTTTTGATGAAGACCCTTTTTTTCCATCTTGTGCATGTTTTTTTTTTAAATTGCTGTATTTTTCTGTACATTCCTTTTTAAAGAGTTTTAGGAGCTTCGGTTAATGGCTTTCGGTTTTATTGACGCCGTGTATTCGATCATATGCAATGATATTGAATGTGTTGAAGCTTTCATTGGCAAAACTAAACATTTTCTTTAGACATGTTAAACTCACTGGTTTCAGTAGGGTGCTGTTATTGATGTGTTCAAGCTACCTGTCTGTCGTTGTGACTATTTAGATGTTTGGAGATGATGCATTGTTTCATTTCAAAGCACAAATGAAGGCACCAGTAAAACCAGTCGGACTAACTTTAGGTAACTGGATTGTTGGATGTCATATGTGATACTGACTGCTTACTACCAAACTTCTAGGATTTAGCAGGGATGCACATAGATCAGGGGTGTCAAACTCCGTTCCTGGAGGGTTGCCGATCTGCACAGTTTAGCTTCAACACAAATTAAATGCACCTGATTCAACTAATGAAGTCCTTCATGCTTATTCATCATTATACAATTCCATAACACTCATGTTTGCACTGTATTTGTTATCTTCTCAGTTTCATTGTAAAAAAAAAAAAAATGAAAGTGTGGAGGAAGGTTTTCGAATCGGCCGTGTTTCTGAGCTGCCTATTCCTCAGGGTTTAGGGAAGATAGCCAGAGGATTAACATGACACCCACTGAGACCGTTCATCAATCCTTTAAAGATCAGTGTGGTTTGTTTGAGTTTGACACCTCTGTTAACTATCTATAGATGATCTGAATCAGGATGATGCGTATCGGTGTGATAGGAATCCAAGTGTAGACCTGTAATATTTGTAATAACCAGTAGATGATGCCAAAGCTACAGATTTTGAGCTGCGTACACTCCAGCAAGAGCAAGTGCAGTATCTTTAATTTATTTCATGCATTATGTAGTCGCAAAATTGATCTATCGTGATGCAGAGCTATCCATATAGGAGCAGATGCACATATTGCCAGATGTATTCTGTGCTTTAGGCTGTGGGTGATGCAGGGGTTTGAGCGATTGAGTCTATGAGTCGATTTGGCTAACAGCGCTGCAGTCCGGAACAGAGCTGTCCAGTCCTGAACTTGACCCTCGTACCTTAAGTGTATACTGTAAGTGTTTGTGTGATTTATTAGAGCTTTTTTTTCCCAGAAGCTTTTTTTTTCTTTTTCTTTACATCACTGTAAAGAAGCAATGCGAAGAAGCGGGGCATTGTGATCCATGTTTACTGAGAGTATCTGGCTGAAATATTTTGATGTAAATTGACTGGTAAGGATACACTACATTAAGTAATCCTAAGTAATCCTGTTCCGATCATATTGTGCTTTTTAATGTATTAGAAGAATGAAAATTTGTAATAATTACTTATTTTGTTTGCGTGTTTGTCTGTGTGTGTGTGTGTGTGTGCGCGCGCGTGCATGGGCAGTAACAAGGCCAAACCATTTTCTAGTGTAAGACATGTTTCCAACATGAACATGAAGATCAACAGATATGAAAACCTGGCTGATACGATTAGAACTAAAGTTAAATGACTAATTTTTCCTTTAAGCAAAAATAATTCACTTAACATGAACCTAATTAGAGAGAGTGGATTAATACAGGGTTCTGTAAATAAATACAGGGTTCTGTAGATAAATATAATACTTTATATAGGCTGAGTAACTTAGCTGACAAAAAAGGTGTGTGTGTGTGTAATACTAAATACTATACTATGTATATAATACTATACTATAAATATTATATGTATATAATACTATATTATATATGCTTTTTTGCATCGAGTGTGACAGTCAGTCTCCAAACCAAGGCTCAAGAAATGCTGGATACATATTGTAATCCAGTTTTCTTACATCCAGAACCAGGTGTACCATTTTAACGGAATAAGGAACTTTATCATGTTCCTTGTGGTGTTTGGGAAACAGTTACAAAATACAAAAGAGGAATATCTAACCATGAGAATAAACCGAAGATAAACGGATAAGGCAGAGAAGGATGATTAAAGGGCGGGAAACCTTTTCCCCTCGGTTTTAATACTCTATGGAGGCAAAAGGAAAGTAAGTATGAATGCATTGCCTTGGTTCTGTTTGTGTGCCTGCCTGCGTGCGTCCGTGCGCGTGCGCACGAAATGTATCTTTGTGTATGGGGCTGTAGGTGGCGCGCGCAAAAGCAGCGCGAGCGCGTTTAGAGTGCACGCGAGGATGCCGTTTTATTTCTCCATCACTCACCGAGCGCGACAAGGCTTGTGCGTGGATTACGGTGGGATTTTAATATACGTCTGAATTGGAGATTAAAGAAGACAAAGAGTGGTTCGGCACGAAGAGAGAGAGAGAGAGAGAGAGAAAGGTTCGCGCGCGTCCGGGACACCAGTGAGTTCCGGGTTCCGGAAACAGGATTTGGACAATACAGAGTTAATTTTTGTTTAGCTGTTTGGACATGATTTTTATTAACTTAACTTCACACACTGGCCATGCAAAGTTTGCAGTGTGCTGGTCCTCTATCACATTTACCAACAATCTACATTTGGAAGCTCAAAATATCTGCAGCTGAACATCTAAAAAAAAATATAGTAGGTGACTTTTTACTTTGATCTTCAACAATTCATCTCCATCAGAGCATCAGCATCTTCAGCACTGAATCTGCAGCATGACAACATCGCGCCAAGACATCCATCAATGGTAAATCCAATCTTTATTGTGGAAATGAACTACATGATTGCTGTGAAGTGTATCTGGTTCCAATTCTGTACGGATTGTGTGTAGGACTTCTCTGTAGGAGAAGATTTGGGGAAATATAATGAAAGTGATGCACCTTGTCATGAGAGTAAGGGAATTGGGATCATTTTAATCAGATGCCTCTTAGAAAATTGCTAGCTTACATCAGATTTGTACTTTGATTGCATTATATATGCAGTCGGAACAGCTGCTGACTTTTGCATTTTTATATTCTACACAGCAACATTGTCATTGTGGCGCTGAATAAATGTCTGTGACCAAGTGCACACCTTCAGTGCCGCATTAACACCTGTAGAGTTTAATTAACATTACAATGTCCATTTAACACCTAGAGTGTTGTACAAGCCTTTAAAATATGAATGTTTTTTACAGAACTCTGTATTTATCTACAGAACTCTGTATTTATCTACAGAACCCTGTATTTATCTACAGAACTCTGTATTTATCTACAGAACCCTCTATTTATTTACAGAACCCTGTATTTATCTACAGAACCCTGTGTTTATCTACAGAACC
>JAOUQX010000030.1:6158804-6170544 GCA_028566295.1 Liobagrus marginatus
ACACCACACCACACCACACCACACCACACCACACCACACCACACCACACCACACCACACCACACCACACCACACCACCCATCTTATCTGCATCTTACCTAATGAAGGTAACAAGTGTGTTACTGTGTGAGAAAATAACAAGCACTCATTAGACAAGTCTCAACATCACAGCCTTTTAGGCAATTAGTATTCTGTTAGTAACTGAAAATAGCTACAGCTGACAGTAATATAAACATTGTATATGTACTCTACATTATATACACCATCCACATTTGGTTTGGAAACTTTAGTCTTAGTCATATTATAATTTTCTGCGTGGCTGTAAGGATTTGTTCATTTAGCCGCAATAGCATTAGCAATAGCATTAGCTGGTGCCAGATAAGGAGGTTTGGGGAGCGTGTACGGGTTACAGTGTTTAACGCATTAAAATAAACTAAAACCAGCAATGTGCTGAATCTGTCAATTTTAAAAGATTGCACTTAGTCCAGAAGTAAGATGGCTGATAAAGCAGGAGAATACGATACAGAACCACAAAATCTACACTTTTTTAAAATTATTTTTAATATACGTATATCAAATATAGGTTTAAATACTTAAAACCTAAAAATGATTATTTTATATTATTACATTATTCCCACCTTTAATGCTGAAGCTGCCACGGTGCAAAGAAATGGAACTGGAAACTGCTGATCTAGTCTATTTGGTAAGTACTCAATAGTCTATAAAATATTTAGCTGTAATATCAAGTTCCTTTTTCCTACGTTAATGATGGACTTTAAAGTAGCATTATGATAATAACGGGAATAGTGTGTTGAGGATGAAGATATTTTAGTGTTCATTTTCCTAAGATAATGTATATATTAAGAACCCACCAATCCTCTGTCCATCTATCAGCCAACACCACTTGTAATGGCGTTTGAGTTCTTGGCGGAAACATCAACCCACACTTGTCCCATCCTATTAGAATTTTGCTAAAATTACATGAACAGGTGGCCAGAAGGACAGGAGGGGGGAATAAAGCAATGATGCGCCAGTCCTTCAGCTCGGTATGATTTTTCACCAAATATAGAGCTGTTAGTCAGCTGCAAATATAAAATCCTTCAGTACTCAAGCTCATAGCATCAAACTATAAAATTAACAAGTCACGTCGATGTTTCTGTGTCGTTAGAGTTACGACATTGTTGAGTGCCATGCCGTACCGGATAAATCTAAGTTAATCTGTGTTTTTGACCTATTTATACAACCACCAGGAATGCTTGAGCTTTCCACACCGCGACAAAGCCAAAACGGCATCCAGGCTGCCAAGCGCTTATCAGCCAGTAATGTAGAGCACAGTGTTCTGCCACTCGCCGCTTCATTACTCACCCTATTAATTAGCAGAAGCCCAGTGTCCTGCCAGTTCTAAATGTGTGATTATCTGGCATAACGATGTCTTCAAAACAGACAATTGCCACGGAGTCATTTAGTTGCCAGAGAGCAATGGGAAACGAGGTGAAATATCTCCGGATGATATTAACAGGAGCATGGAAAGCTGTTGCTTTTTCTCGGGCATGTTACAAAGTAGCATCATTATAGAAGTGTATAATTATAGTGAAATACGTGCACAATTTAGGGAGTCTAGAGATTGTCGCTGAATAAAATAGAAATAACAATAAGCTGTTAAGGAGAAGATGAAAGATCCGATTTTGAGACTTTGTTCAAGGTGAACAATTTAGCTGGAATGTCGAGCCAGAGGAACACGTCGTGTCCAATCGGAGGTTCTATGGGTGGAAAGGCAAGCGAGAATGAGCGTAAATCTTTAAAAGGGGCTTTCAAGGTGTTGAATAAACAATTGTAGTTTCAGGTGCAGGACAATCAAAGGTGCACATTGTAAAAGCTGTAGTAACAGTATTTATAATGAGTTGTGGGGACTCCACATAAACGGATGTTTGTTTTTAAATGTCTTTTATGGTTGATAGAAGCTTTTTGTAAGATGTATATTTTTCATTCATTCATTCATTCAATCATTCATTCATTCATTATCTAGCGCTTATCCTGTTCAGGGTCGTGGGGGCGCTGGAGTCTATCCCAGCTAACTTAGGGTGTGAGGCGGGGTACATCCTGGACAATTAATCGCAGGACTAACACTTAGAGACAGACAACCATTCACACACACATTCACTCCTATGGACAGTTTAGAGTAGCCAGTACAGTTATGCCCAATCGCATGTGTTTGGAGACGGGAGGAAACCAGAGTACCCAAGGAAAACCCGCGCAAGCACGGGGAGAGGTGCAAATTCCACACAGAAAGACCCTGGGCAGGAATCGAACCCATGACCTGTTTCCTGTGAGGCAGAAGTGCTAGCCACTTCCTTGATGTGTAATTATTTATTATTATTATTATTTTAAACCATTAGCTATAAGATTAAACTTGTGACTTTTATAATAAATTAAGGAAGGAAGTTGTTTTGTTGAACTTTTGTGGAACTGTTGTTTTTTTTGTTTTTTTTCTTCTTTAAAGATTTATTTTGGGGCTTTTTATGCCTTTATGGACAGGACAGTGGTGAAATGAAGTGGGTGAGAGAGAGTGGGGGAAGGGATCGGGAAATGACCATGGGCCAGAATTGAACCCGGATCGCCCGCAACGCAACAGCGCTGTGTATATGTCGACATGAGCGCGCTACCACTGCGCCACTCTGCTGACCGAACCGTTGTTTTTTATAATATACTGTAAGTCCTAAGGCATTGTTGTCGCTACATTAACACCGCTGGGACTTGTTGGTTTGTTTGTAATGTTGAGCACAAAACAACAGACTCTATATAAGAACAATTAATGTAATGATAACAAATGCACATTAACGTTACCAGTTTCAGAAAGCTGGCTAAACCTAACCCATGGGTGCGTGGTTTTGCCCACATCAGTAGCAAGCTCAGGAGAGTGTCAGCCGAGAAACGACAGTGTTTCTGATTCAAGTCATTTGAGTCTAAGATTGTATCTCATCCCTTCTGTTATTCCTCCAGTGCACAATAAATTCCAATCCTTTCCATCATCCTTGGCCTAAACCCACCCCCAGTGAAGAAATGACCTCTGGTATCACCTCATGGTTTACGAGCTCAGCACTGTTATTGAATTCCATTATTTGTCCATCGGAACGTGTGGAGAATGCGTCAGCGGGGCTTCATCTGAAAGTGCAGAGAGATCGTTCTGATAGAAGGAGACGTCCTATCAACTGCACTCATCCCCCCCCTTATGCCCCCCTGGCTCAAAGCGCACACTTACTCAAAAAGAGTACCGTATATCTTAGCGCTGCTCATTTTTCTTTGAGAAGATGAGGGCTATCTGGGAAATACGGAAATTACTGCTGATAACAGAGGGCTTTAGAGTTTTTACTGAATGTCGACTTCAAATAAAGAAGAAGGCTGCATATTAGGATATTAGATATTTGGCGGTGGTGGCTTAATGCTAAGGCTCTGGGTCAGTGATCAGAGTCATGGTCGTGGTTCAAGGCTCACACCAGTCAAGCTACCATCATTGGGTCTTTGAGCAAAGCCTTAAACCTCAGTTGCTCCATGGACGCCGCATGTTCTGTGCTCTGACTCCAGCCTTCAAATTCATAAGCTGTGATATGCAAAATAAAAACATTTTACTGCATGTACAGTATGTGTATGTGATAAATAAGATCTGAATTTGAATTTGAAATTGGATGTTATTGGTTTCTCTGTAGTATTGTCTAGTAAACTGGGTCCGTTCCGCACTGTGGGTCAGCGTCCAAATATTGTGTATGGAGAAAATGATAATTTATTAATAAACCTATGACATATTAATGTTTGAAACCCTTCTTAGTACATTTTATGCAGATAAATGCAGTGATGAAGTAAAAACTGAAGTGCAAATGACCTTTTAAGTACATTTACATGCATTCTTCTTTCATTTCTTGTGTAAATGCTTTTGCTAACCGATTTACACGTACATGTATTTATACCTGGCATGAGAAATGTAGCTCACTGAATAAAAAGTGGAATAAGAAGCAGCCGTGGATATGATCACCAAGAATTATAAGTTCTGTCTTCATCATTTATTTATACCGGCTTTGTGGAAAGTCTTGCGGATTTTAATGTAGGACTTGCTAAAATATTTAATGGCTAAGGCAGGGACCCTGTACAAGATTCGGTGTGATTGACATGTATGAGCCATAGGAGAGACAGGAGAATGTCTGCCATGTCGGTGAGATGAGTCAGGTCAGTCATGAAATGCCCGCTGTCCACCCCCACTCGGGGTGAGTGAGAAGCCAAGCCCTACAACCATACTGGCTGCAATTAGAAAAGGCTAAAATTAAACCTGACGGTGCCAAGAGACCAGAAGCTGACGGGCAGATAGGTTGGGGCAGTGCGAGAGAGCATGTCAGCTGCTCAGTGCACTGTTATCCTCTCACTTCAGTAACACCCAGAGACCCACAGAAGTATGAATTTTGATTATTTACTGGAATGCGAGAAATTGCTTTTAGTGCATTCCAATATGGGGCTAAGCAATGTTCAGCTTCACCTGTTTTCGGTCTCTTATATATAAATACATCACTCAAAGATGTTTTTCCCATGAATTCCTGAGTAGCTCGGCACACACCATATGTGAGTACAGGTAGAAGCCGTTATCCATAAATGACCCTGATGGAGCAGCAAGAGGAATCCTGCGTTCCCACCTCTCGCATGGCGTTGATTCGCAGCCAAATTCAGAGCAGTTACTGCTGTTCTTTCACACTCTCTCGCCTCCCCTGGTGTTGTTCCTATGCACAGACCCAATTTCAGCAGGATGGAGCTTGCATTAGTCTGAGCTGGACATGAGTAAGCCTGAGTTCGGGATGTGTATCAGGAGCAGCCCTTTCGCTCTCTTTCTCTCACTCGCATGTTTTTTTTTTTTTTTTGCCTTTAAAATGAACTCTGCATGAAGCTGCATTAAGTCAGCAGTCGATTTAGTGGAGCTCCCTAAAGACCGTAAGAAGCGAGATACTAGTGCGGTAAATATGGAGCCAGCGCACGGCGTAAAAAAAGGACACCCCCCGAAAGATGGACAGAGAGAGATGCATCTTGAATCTGAAACTCTGCTGCCCCCGAAGCAGTTATTAAGCATTCTCTTTTTCACTCTTCATGTTTTCACAGTATAAAGGCCAGGCCAACCTGCACGTGTTTGAGGACTGGTGTGGCTCTTCAGTATCTCAGCTCAGGAACAACCTGCACTTTCCATTGTACCCACATGTAAGTAATTTAGAGCCTTGCGTCTGATCAGCCTCATACGATCCAATATTCTATTAACAATTGCACAAACAGTTTAATCAGAATGTTCTAAAGCATACCAAAGGTATACCGCTCCACATCGATTTGTTTTTGAACATACTGTTCTAAATTTAGTCGCACTCTTACTCCTAGAGCATCCTCTGCACTTCTGGAAAGGCTTTCCATTCGATTGTGAAGTGTGGCTGTAGGGAAATGATTAACTCAGTGAGTCCAGACACTGATCTCGGGTCAGTCGGTCTGGAGTTTAGGCTGTGTTTCAGTTCATCCCGAAGGTGTTTGATGGTCCTCCACTCCATCCAGAACACACCATGCGTTCATGGAGCTCAGGGGCTTTGTGCACAGGGGCCGTTCCACGCTTTGGTTCTATCTGTATCTTAGTATATTTAAAGGTTTACTTATACCCTAGGGTCTTAAGAGTTTTGTCTGTACAAAGGAAATTTCTAATTAATAATAATAATAATAATAATAATAATAATTTCAGCAAAGTCATATGAAGATGCATATAGGAGTAGCATATAGATAATAGGGTCATTATATAGGGCAATCTGTGCATATTCTGTTTCATTCTGATATTTGCTGCTTTATTGTTTGCAGGCCAGAACCACGGTGAAGAAACTGGCGGTGGTCCCGAAGTGGAAGAATTACGGCCTCCGCATCTTTGGCTTTATTCATCCGTATAAAGACGGTTTGTTACCGTGCAGTCGTACAATAGATGGTGTTCTAGACTTTCATCTGCGGAAGAGAAATCCATTTGCACAAATATGGCTTGTCTTTAGAGCATTGCTTCAGAAACTCTTTAGTGGAGAAAAGGGGAAGCAAATAGGAGTGAAGTGGTGAAGCACGGTCACTTCATCCTTCTTAATGTTAATACTGATAATGAAATTGCTCTTGAGGATTTTTATAGGAGTACAGTGGGTGATCGGTTAACGAACATAATCTGTTCCAAGACTATGTTCGTTATCCGAATTGTTCGTTAACCGATCATCGATTTTTATGGGAATTCGATTCATTCGTTCTGGAGATCCTAAAAATTAAATCAATAAAAAATTTGTTGGTATAATTTCTTAGTAGGTTTATTTATTATTACATAGTTTTGCATATTAATCAGTCCTTTTTCTTTTTTGTTTATAGGGCGTTATGGGGTTATGATAAGTCCAATGTCGATTGCTTTTCTTTCTTCTTCATGATTAAACGTGTCGTGCAGTGTTGTTGTTGTTGTTGACACGCCTCATTCCGTCCTGGAAATGACATCACGGACCGAGTCCAAAGTGCGCCGTTTTTAAAAGTCTGTCGAATGTAAAACATCAATTCGTTTTACAGATAGAATAAGTCGATTAGAAAAAACGTTTTAGTTCGTGATCCGAATAATTGTCCAAACACAAAAATCTTTCGTGAAAGTGTTCGTTGTCCGAACTGTTCGTTAACCGATCACCCACTGTATGTCGATGTGGATGTGGATGGTGTGTACTTGATTTGACACGTGCTCTCTTTTTCTAGGAGATTTCCAGTTGGCCATATCCTCCGATGATAACTCTGAGCTCTGGCTGAGTTCAGATGAGAATCCACTCAATGTCAAACTCCTGGCTTACGTTGGAAAGGTGGGTAGCAGAACAACAGCTTAAATATAATATTTTATCACCTTCTAGTCAGTGTGTGTGTGTGGTGTAAACAGAAGACGGTTATATTGTAAAACTTGACTTTCGCTTTCGAAAGTTTCATTGCATCCTTAGTAAGAGAAAGTGATTTACTGTGCCGGATATACTCAAACTAGGATATAAGGAGGACCAGACATAGATGAGACATCAGACATAACAATATTAATCATTCAGGGTGGGTGTTGCAGTGATCAAGGAGTGTATTTATTGATATTCCTTCCTGTCTGTTTAGCCTTTCGTAAAAGAGAAGGGAAAATGCTAATGAGCTTTCATGTTCACACTTGCTTTGCCAAAAATTAGGAAGAAAATGCTAGTTTCTGTGTGAGCAGTGAGAGTGGGAGATTTTTAGCACCTGCAGTGTGTCACTCCAGTAATGTGTAACAGTTTGGCAGTTTCACTAAGCAGCTTGTGATGGAGTGAAATCTTTCTCTGCAGCGCGGCTCTGAGTGGACGGCTCCAGGTGAATTCAGCAAGTTTAGGTCTCAGACCTCAAAGTCTGTACAGTAAGTATAATTATTCAATTCAATTCAGTTTTATTTATAAAGCGCTTTTAACGATACACGTTGTCCCAAAGCAGCTTTACAGAAAATACACATTAAGAAGAAATATTTAAAAAAACTGAATGTATGACATATATCCCAATGAGAAAGCCTTAGGCGACGATGGCAAGGAAAAACTCCCTAAATGTAATGTTAGGAAGAAACCTCGAGAGGAACCAGACTCAGGGGGAACCTATCCTCATGTGGGGGACGACAGAATAATAATAGAACATCTGAATGATAACTGACATTTTCAGATCATATTTGTCACATACACACAGTGAAATGTTTTATTTTCCGCATATCCCAGCATACCTGTCAGAATATGTTGGGGTCAGAACGCAGGGTCAGCCAGAACAAACAGCACTCCTGGTGCAAGTGAGGTTAAGGGTCTTGCTCAAGGACCCAGTGATAGTAGCTTGTCTGGTGCGGGGCTCAAACCCCCGATCCTCTGATCACTGACCCAAAGCCTTATACCGCTGAGCCACCGTCACCCTTAAACACCCATAAACTGTTAGAATGTGTAGCTAGAGGTTATATGTATTGTAAATGTAGACATATTAACATAAATTCAGTCTTGACCCATCCTTGTACACCGTCCATCGGTCAGCGGTGATCATCTCCAGCCAGATGATTGCCATATTCACATGTCACAATGGACCGAGATGCCAGGGACGCTGGCAGCTCAGGTGTGGCAGGTATAACTACACTATACTATATAACTATACTATACTATATAAAAGAAATTACTTCTTTTGATAAAGGCGTCTTGGTTAGAAATGTATAGAATCTGCATCAAAATAAACGAGAACCTTTGGCTTGAGTTTTGGTATAGAAACTGTTAGAATTTGCAGTTTCTGTAATCTTTCTGTGTATCATTTACTCCGACTGAAATCCAAATAATGAATAGTAAAATTAGAGTAAAATTAATACACAGCGAGTATAGCTGTGTGTGTGTGATGGAAAAATCATACATTTGTTGTATATTGTGCAGTAAGAATGCTGTGTACAGATATTTGTACCGCTATATTAAATAAGGTAAAAATGCTGTTATAGTGTTACATATAGTATATAGTTATGTCCACTTGTCCCCTTAGAAAGAATATTCTTTGCTTAAGTTTAATAAAAAAGGACGATTATTTTGACTGAGCGCTTTATACTGTAGCAGAGCCACACTTCACATTTTTAGTTCATTTGCAAAGTATAAAATACTCTTTTTAAGGTTTTGGTGAAATGTTTTAAGAAATGTTTAGCCTTTATATAATAATCAAGTTATTTATTATGACAATAATCTCAGAAAGCCAAAACAAATTCATGAAGATCATTTCTTAGGTCTATTATTACAATGTATAAAGCTTATTACTATCTATTATAATATAGCTTCATTAACGCTTAATTAACGCTAGAATATATAACTCAATTTAGCACGTACAGTATATAACGCATATAAAGCTGGTAGTGGCTAATATAAAATAAACAAGATATTCTTAACAATAAAATTAATAATTATTTTCCTTATTATATCTGCTAGCTTCCATCTGTTTTACACTCTTCTGTTTAGTTTGCTTTAGTTGGTCATTTATTTTCTATTGGCCTCTGGCATACAGAAGAACTGAGGGTGTAAATAATTTAATGCCCTCCACAAAGACAAATCAGACGGCGTGCTGATGCTGATGAAGGGCAATGAGCTCTTTTGAAGAAATGTTTTAGGAAATGTTTAGCCTTTATCAAAAAGTGTCATTTTGAACATTTTTGGTGAATACACACCGTTGTCAAGGACAAAAGTGTTGCCTCAGTGCACCTATCAAACACTACACACACCAGCCAAAATAGTACTAGTGTGAAAGGAGTGGGACTTACAGCGTATACAAGTGTTCCTAATAAAGTGGACAATAATTTGTAAAAAAAAAAAGAAAAAAAAAAAAAATCATTGATCCTTCATGACTATGTTCAATTAAAAGAGTTTTCATGAGACAGCTTAGGATGTAACCGGTTTGCATGGAAAAAATGTCAAAGTCGGTCTGTGGTCCCGGAAGCGCAGCGTGGTCCCGACCCCAGGACCTGTTGGAGGTGGTGTGAGTTGGGATAACAGTGGAACCATGCCACGATTTGTGTAAAAGTGATCACAACTCATAATTGGGTCTGGATTTGTTTAGGAATACTGTTATTAGTTTCTACAACACCCGTGTACAGATAAATGACGGGGCCTTATTGCACATAATGCAGTCCCTCCAGGATTTCAAGATGCTGTGATCACAAATATTAAGGCAAATTCGACCGATACTGTGCATTCTGCACAACGGTGCAATTTCATCCAATGGTTGTAATTTTATTCGACCAATTTGACCAGTCGTTGTAATTCCTGACACACACATTTCAAGAAAATGCAGACATGTGCAGTGCTCAAGGTTCCCCATTTAACAATGAAAAACACTGCACAAGAAAATGAGTGAAAAGAAATTCCTAGCTGTTCTTTATGAAAGCGAAAGACCATGTTATCCATGCATGTTTCTTATGAAGATAAATGCTAATTCATTGGGGTTCAATAGAGTGAAACAAACTCAGCCTCAACCATGTGGAACAGCCTGGAATAGTGGAATAATGGAATTCATTCATTATCTAGCGTTTATCCTGTTCAGGGTCGTGGGGGCGCTGGAGTCTATCCCAGCTAACTTAGGGTGTGAGGCGGGGTACACCCTGGACAATCAGCAGTTAATCGCTGGACTAACACATGGAGACAGACAACCATTCACACACACACATTCACTCATATGGACAATTTAGAGTAGACAATTCACCTATGCCAAATCGCATGTGTTTGGAGGCGGGAGGAAACCGGGGGACCCTGGGAAAACCCTCGCAAGCACTGGGAGAACATGCAAACTCCACACAGAAGCACTCTGGGTGGGAATCGAACCCATGGCCTTCTTGCTTTGAGTCCTAATAACTGCGACCGTGCCGCCGCAACCTGGAACAATAAAACTCAAATTCTATCCACAGAAAGCCGCCTAAATATTTCTAAACGCTTGCATCTATCAGGAGTTAAGATGTTCTGGGTTCATTTGACGGATTATAAATTGAATAAAAAGCAGTGGAGCAGATTAATCTACTGACTCTTTTATTTCTCACTGCTCCTTTAGGTGAACTCTTCACTTCCTTCAGTGCCAAAAATGGAATGTCAAAAACACCCATTACAGTTTACTTCATTAATTAATGAACAGATGAAGTGTTCACAGCTGTAAAAGACGAAGACACAAACATCAACATAGCCAGGATGTGCAGGCAGTAGACAGTACCAGTGCAAGCAATATGCCTTAGGTGCGAGTTCTTTGAATATGTTCGGTGTCAGTTTTATTTCCTAGCAGTTTTTCATTTCCAGTGTAGCCACAAGTCCCTAGACCAGCGGAAAACAATTTTCATGTGCACTTGTAAAAATAAGCAGCCAGGCAGTTTTCCACGAAACAAATCACAAGAGTGCATTAAAGTGCTATTCGTCAGAGCCGGGTGCCAGTCACTCATTTTAATTGCTTCTGTCGCTCCTTTTACGTGGTGACGCTGATTGGCGTGGAGTGTTGAGCGTTGTGGAGTGTAGCGTGAGGTGCTGAATTATTCATCAGCTCTGTTTCCTTTGGGATAAGTGCATGAACGCTTCTGACTGTCGGAGTGCCATTACATGCTAAACATTGGTAATGCCATTTTATTGGGACTAACAGACAGAACTCCAGAGCAGTGTCCACTTCATCTGACCGTCACCTGGTAGTCAGATAAGAAGAAATAAAATAGGGTTAGGAGGGATTGTTTTGTAGGGTAAATGCATTTAGTGCTGGAAAAAGTGTGACTTAACTTGTATCATGTGTACATGCGTACATACATGCGTACACACACACACACACACACACACACACACACACACACGCATGCATGCACACACACACACACACTCTCTCAATGTATCAGAAAATCAGTGTTTTAGGTTTGAGAGAGAGAAAGAGAGAGTATTTAAAGTACCTTTTTAGTCTAAAATACTTGACAGAGTATCTTAATTATCCATGAGAAATAATGAAGATGGAAAATATAAAGAGTAATAAGAGTCGTTCGTTTGTTGGTTTGTTTGTTTGTTGGTCTGTTTGTTCATTCATTCGTTCATCCATGTATCCTGATCCTAATCAGAGTTGATCAGATCCTAAATAGTTGTAGGAAACACTTTTGAATGTATCACCCACACAGAGCATTTCAACAATCATTCATCTCTCTATTTTCAGCATTTTCTGTTTAACCC
>JAOUQX010000030.1:6189094-6204928 GCA_028566295.1 Liobagrus marginatus
CCCCACCCGCAGTGTTTCTGTGATTTCATGAATGTGGGTTGAAAATCGTTTTATCGAGAAATAAACAGCTCGGTTCAAAAATAAAACAAACAACGTCAAAATTTGAATCGTTAATATTTATATCTTATATAGCAAGTGCCGCTCACAGTAATCAATCACACAGTAGGTTGTTTTCATATCCCTCCAATTTTTTCTAATCTACATTCACATGTTTGCACTCACAGCCCCTTACATTAGCCTCCACTGGCAAACGGAGGGGATGTGCATTCACACACACTTTTACCAGGAAGTCTGCCCACGTTCTAGCGTTTGCTTCATTTATACATTTTCGGGCTAAAACATTTTTTTTCTTTTAATGCTTGCTATGGTTAACAAGCTGAGGGAGAGAGGGACATGCATTAGAGAGCACAGTCTGGCTGCCCCCACATACCCAGAGAATACAGTGCAAAGTGTAATACGCTGTCCCAATCATTAATCACCCAGACTGCTCTGTCAGAGAGGAACACATAGCAAACCCACACGCCTACACACACACACACACACACACACACACACACACACACACAATTGCAGACTTGCAGCCAATCGATGCAGCTAATTAAAGTGTGTTTTCACAACTGGCTATTCGAACAGACACTTGTGAGAGTTTGAATAACGCTCGGAGATAAAGCTTAATGAATGGACAACACACACACACACACACACACACACCTCACTCAAACTGCTGGGTGTGTGCATATGGATGTGAAAAGTCCATTATGGAGTGCTTTCTGGATTCAGTTGTCAAACCATCATAGAATTGTCTGGGTCTCGTTCGTGGTACAATTCCAGTATACAATGCAAGAACACACACACTTACATCTGATCAATAAGACTAATTAATAGTGCGTGTACATTATATTGCTGCCCAGTTGGACAAAAAAAATAAAAATTAGTGGAAAGGGTGGGGGGATTAATTTTTTTAGTGCACACCAAAGAAAATATATACACTATATTAGAGTAAATCAATCTTTTATTTAGATTGTTATAGAGGCACTTTAAAGGGTAGTTTTATCGATTCAAATGTCATCGTGAATGACATTTACAGCCAAAAAGCTAGGCAACGAAAAAATACAAATAAAAAATTGGATTTTCCCCCACTGTGTGGAAAAATGTACTCGGGGTACATGTATATTATAAGTAAATGCAGTATGTTTGTGTATTATAGATTATTGTGTGTATTTAATATCACTGTGTCAGGTGGCTGAAATGCTAATTGCAAAATCTGACACGGATTGTGTTATGTCCTCAAACAAAATGTAAAATAAGATGGCAAGAAGCCAGCGGATCAGACATAACCAAAAGAACGGGCACATCATACACATGGTCCTTGTCGCTTATACAGAGTGATGTGTCAATTTTTTTTAAATGTGTCTTATAATAATAATACTTATTAGTATTATATTAGTAATACTTTGAATTTGAGTGGTGTTTGGTTTGTGTAAATATAGTTATTGGATGCTGGATGAGTCCAGGTGTGTGCGATCACAAATTGGGTGACAGTGAACATACTGTAACATAGTGGGTTGTGTTTGTATGCTGCGGGAACTAAAATTTGACAACGATTTCAGCCTTGACACATTTAATAGGGGTGGCGAGAGGAGGCCTGCTCAAAGCAGATTTATGGGAGGCACACCAACAATAATAATAATCATTTATAATAATAAAAGGGCAGTGAAACAGATATGGTGATGGTCTTTTAGGTGGATGCAGAGGATGCTGCACTGTATTTTCTTTCATTTCCCTATTGCAATTATACCTTATGCATTTAAATGAATAGAATCTAGAATAGAATCATACTAGGGGTATCTACCAGAGTTTCCACAGCTGGTCACCGCTAAGGAATTCACCGGCTAACTGAGCCATGCAGCTGTTTTTTTTGGGGGGCGGGGGGGTTGGATAAAATGACACAAACACACCTGATGTACAACTGTTTACTACTAAATATTAACTGTATATGGCCACATTGATAAACCAGAAGGATGTGCAGCAAAAATCTTAAAAATCCCCCAGTCTTAAAGATATTAGTAAAAAATATTATATCATGTTATCATATTGTCATAATTTTGCACAAGCGAAGTATTTAGCATGCTGATCATCTTCATTTCCATATGCCCTATGAAATATGGTTGATTGATTGCACAGGGTGTTTTCTCAGATCCCAAGTCATTTTTATTTTTCTCCTCATTGCTGTTATTCGGTTATTCTGTGCCGTCAATTTGTCATTTATCTCACGTTGTATGACATTTTGTTTCTAATGAAATAAACATGTTTTGTTAGTATAGTATTAGGAGATCTGTGGTCATTCTAAAATTAGACCAAGGGGATTACGATTGGCTCGTTGTTCTTGCACACAAAAAGTGTTTACAATAATTTATCCCATTTGACCTCCCAAATTGTTAGTCATTTATTCCTGATTATGTCAGCATGGATAAATTTAATCTTAAATTGTGTATTGCATTCTATTTTTACATTTTTTTCCTAATAAGTGACATGGGACAGGGAAGTGGTAGCTCAGTAGTTAAGGTGTTGGACTGCTGATCCGAAGACCAGAGTTCAATTCCCAGCACTGCCAAGCTACCGTTTCTGGGCCCCTGAGCAAGGCCCTTAATCATCAACTGCTCAGTTGTAAATTGCTCTGGATAAGAGCATCTGCCAGATACTGTAAAAACAAACAAAAAATAATAATACATTTTTTATGAGCGTTCTGTATATGCAGAATTTTATTTTCTCTTTGATCTCCCAGGTTATAATTAGCCTCTAAGAATTTCTTTAAATCCCTAATATTGTGAATGCACTCAAAAATACTAGTCCATACGTGCACCCTGCCTCTATTTCAAATATTAATTTTAACTGCACGGCTGGACTCGATACTTCCTGACAGTTTGTACTGAGTGCAGCATGATGGTTTGCCTTCCTTGCAGTTCTTACCTGATTTGATCTCAGTGACCTACACTGTCATCTTTCATCCCCCAAGCTGTTGCTCATGTGTGAAGTTGACCGCATGACCCTTTTCTCACTTCCCTTTCTCGTTCTCTCTTGCTTTAGACGAGTCCAGCCTGAAGATGAACAGTGTGAAACACATCCCTCAGACCTTGGCCAGCCACACACACACTCTGCAGGAGGTCCGTAGTTCACACACTCATGCTGAAGACATGCTCAGACCAGACCCACGTGACACTTTCTACAAGAGTGAGTGCTGTTCGTGTGCGCGTTTAGCATTTTTTTTCAATGGATTTTTAATGATCAAAAAATTGATACGGAGATATCTTAGATTAATTTAGTACATGGACTTTATTGCAGCTAGTTCATTTCAGGATGATTTGAGTTGAGTCTTAAACCAGTCAAAACACTGTCAAAGTAAACTAAGAAACCCAAACAGCATGACAATGCCCCTGTGCACAAAGCTCCTGAGCTCTGTGAAGACATGGGTTGCCAAGTTCGGTGTGAATAAACTCAAGTGTGTTAAAATAATGTTTCGTAACAAAACTGCTTCTTTTTTTTTTTTTTTTTTTAACCTGACCAATCTATAACGGGAACCAGTTCCATTGAGAATCCTTACAATTCTATTCAATTCAATTCAATTCAAATATAGCACTGTTAACAATGGTCATTGTCCAAAAGCAGTTTCGCAGAAGATAAAAGAAGAACGTTTTTTTTTTTATCTGAAATGAAATGTATCCCAATGAGCAAGCCTGAGGTGACTGTGGAAAGGAAAAACTCCCTAATGTGATGCTAGGAAGAAACCTTGAGAGGAACCAGACTCAAAGGGAAACCCATCCTCATGTGGGGGACAGCAGTGTGTGTGGTTATAGATGCTGCCCAGCCTAAATAGGTTTATATACTGTCGAGTTCTGACCAGGAGCTTTTGAGCAGTCCATAAATCAGCAGAGTCCTAAGTTGTTTATGAGTTCTGGAAACCGTAGAAGTAATTTTATTTCATTTATTAATTTAACACTAGTATTACATTTATGCTACTAAAATAAATAATAATATGGGCACCGGATTATCACATCTATATTTGATTTTCGAACACCCTATTCCATATTTAGTTTAACTCTTTGACTTACCTCCACACTTCTGTAAAGGTTTTCATTAGATTGAAGAACATTTGGAACTTGGTGAGAAGGTCTGTGTTTCAGTTTATCCCAGAGATCATCAGTGTGGCTGAGGTCAGGGCTCTTTGCAGGACACTCAAGTTCTTCCACAATAACCATAACAGCCGAGGTTTGTGCACATGGACCTTGTCATGATGGAACAGTGTTTGGACCTTTTATATCCAGTGAAGGAAACGCTTAATGCTACCGCATACCGTATAGAGACATTCTACATGATTGTATAATTTTATAGCATATTTAAGGAAAATACATTTTATTGCTGTGTCAGTAAGTTGTGCACAAACATTTGGCTATATAGTGTTGTAGAATAGTGCAGTGGTTGTTTTCATGATCAACTTAGGCGTAAACTCAGTATTTGACTTTTAAGGCGTTGAAATTAGACGTTAGAGGTACAAAACACGACTTGTTACTCAGGTCAGTCATGTGACGTACTGTACATTTGAATGAAGTAAACTGAACTGTTTTCCAGTGTATTAAAAAGGAATGTAGACTCATAAAACTGACTTTCTCTAACTGTTTGGTGTCAGTAAATGAAACACTGATATTGAACTACATTCGTGATAATTTATGTGCTCTTGTGTAACTTCAAATTCAGAGGTTATTTATCACATACACATACATGCAGTAAAATGTTTTTATTCCGCATATCCCAACTTATGAATTTGAACGCTGGGATGAGAGCACAGGGTCAGCCAGAACGAACGGCGCCCCTGGAGCAAGTGAGGTTAAGGGCTTTGCTCAAGGACCCAATGACGGTAGCTTGCCTGGTGCGAGGCTTGAACCCCCGACCGTCTGATCACTGACCCAGAGCCTTTTGAGCCCATTGAGCTACCACATCCTCCTCTTGATGTAATTAATGACCCGATGACAGTGTTTATCAGAATGCACACCTTTGGATCCTGTTGTGTACCTGTCTGAATATTTGTCCTCACTGTTGTCAAGCAAGTAACCTTTCCAGCTGACAGGCTGCACAATGTCCTCGCTGAATTTTTATTTCTGTTTTGTCAGAGGACACAATATATCCTGTGCATGTTGCTTTGGTTTGCTTTAGTGATGATTTGCTGCATGTTCACGACTGAATGTTCATGTCTGCATACTAACCTTTGTATGTCTGAAGCAGATTTAATCAAACCTGTGGAGTCTATACACTGTAATTATGTCTGAGTGTGACTACATACATCACTACATACTACTTTACTGACAATATACTATTATTGTTGCTATTGTGGGCGGGAAGGTGGTTAACACTCCCAGCGTGTTCCTGTGTGTTGTTTGCATTTTCTCACCGTGCTTGCGCGGGTTTTCCCAGGGTACTCCGGTTTCCTCCCGCCTCCAAACACGTGATTGGGCATAGGTGACTTGACTACTCTAAATTGTCCATAGTAGTGAGTTAGCCCTGTGTTAGCCCTACGATTAACTGTCGATTGTACAGGGTGTACCCCACCTCACACACTAAGTTATCTGGGATAGACTCCAGCGCTCCCGCGACCCTGAACTGGATTAGCTCTAGATAATGAACGAATGTTGCTGTTGTTGTTGTTATTATTATTATTATTATTATTATTTTTCCCTCAGAATTGTTTTTACTGCAAAATAGTTTTGCAGTTTGTTAAAACTTTACTCATATTTTACGCACATTTATAAGTTTGCATATGCTCATTTTACATTCCGAGAATGTATTAACTTCACTGTGTCTTTTTGACATCATGTGCGTGGTAAAGTGCAAAAAAAATAAATAAATTCTGTGACTCTCATTTTAGCATGTTTATTTCATCTCTTCAAACCCAGGTTATAATATCCTTAACATAATAGCTCTGGGTCAGTGATCAGAGGGTCGGGGGTTCAAGCCTCGCACCAGGCAAGCTACCATCATTGGGTCCTTGAGCAATGCCCTTAACCTTACTTGCTCCAGGGGCGCCGCATGTTCTGGCTGACCCTGCGCTCTGACCCCAGTGTTCAAATTCATAAGATGGTATATGTGGAATAGAAACATTTCTGTCATAAATAAGATCTGATTTTGAATGTTTTGCAGAAACAAGCTCTGGTTTAAGCCCTAGGCATGATGAACAACATGACCTAGTCTGGGTCTGATTCATGAATCATTTGAGCGTGATGATGAATCAGATCTTTCTGCATGGGCTTTAGCTTCCACCTACTAGTCCTGTATTTGCATGTTAGAGTTGCATTAATTACACTCTTGTTGCAATAGATAGTTGAAAATAGAGAAAGCATTTAGCAAGCTGAGTAGAATTAAAGAGGAAATACAATTTGGAAAGGTCGAAAATTGACAGAAATAAAATAATCACATTACGGTATACATATATACTGTGTGTGTGTGTATATGTAACATCCGCCTCGTCTGTTACCTGTAGGGGACGGTGGCCGTCCCGGCCACCCGACAGGCACTAGGACCAGGGGAAGCGAGTTGTTCATGTGTGCCATGTGTTTTGTGTTCAGTTATGTCACGTGTGGTTCACACACGCTTATGATTTGTTATGTTAAAGTCACACACCTGAATGTCATGTCATGTTCAATTACGTTATGTATAAAATGGGAGCAATGAGGGGAACTCATTGCAGATTATACTTGTGACATAGTTTCGGTTCGGTGTATCCTTATGTTCATGTTCCTCCATAGTAGTAATAAAAGAGACTTGATTGCAAACTGCCTGCATTACGGTTCGTATCTACCGCCGAAACACATCCAGCCTCAGCCGACAACACCGCTGAGGAGCGGAACCTTACAGTATATATATATATATATATATATTATACATACAGTAAAGGCTTTCCTATAAGATTTACAGTTAATTTGCTGTACATGAATCTATGCTTTGGATTCTGGAAAGCTAGTTGTTTCCAGATGTTTCTGCTATGCAAATGCAGACTTACCCAGGACTGCTTGATGAAAATACATGTGTAAGCATTCTAATTAACACTTACAAAATCCATGTTGATGCTAAATCATGTTATCTATATTTAACTTGTGATGCATATTTGAATCAGATTTGACTGTAAATACAGCTATACAAACTACATTTTAAATGACACACTGTTTTTTTTATAAAGAGTAGCATTTTTATCCGATAATATATGAATATATTTCAATATACAGTTAAAGTGTACCAGTTTATAGCAAATGCCAACAACACGACATTCGACGATACGGTTTATTGAATTCAATCGAATGTATTTTCTCCCGTCTTAGTTCCCATGATGGCTCAGTCCAGGCTGGAGAAGGTGCTGCCATCTTGTGTTTACTCCCCAACCTACGTAGTGAGAGATTTCCCCATCGCACGCTACCAGGGTCTGCAGTTTGTGAGTAGCTACATACTGACACTCTATATAAGCTGGATTTATTAAGATACAATATGTCCAAACATTTGTCAACACCTTAGCAGCACATCCATAACTGTGTCTTCCCCAAACTGTTGCCAGGTAGTTACAATTTTCCAAGAGGCTCAAACAATGTTTCAGCATGACAATGCCTCTGTGCACAAAACACAGGATCTCAATGATGAGTTCTGATTGGTGTTGAAGAATTCGAGTGTTCTATACAGAGATCTAATATCAACCCACTCCACTGTTATTTACAGCATTTGGCAGACGCCCTTATCCAGAGCGACTTACGTTTAGCCAACTAAGCAGTTTAGGGTTAAGGGCCTTGCTCAGGGGCCCAGCAATTGTAGCTTGGCAATGTTGGGAAGAATGACACAGTTGCTGGGAATCCAACCACGGTCTTCAGTTCAGCAGTCCAACACCTTAACCTTAACCACTGAGCTACCACTTCCCTACTTCCCTACCACTTCCCACTTCCCATTGTTATGAACTGGAACATCAACTGCACCTCAGACCTTTATCTCACTAATGTGTGAGATTTACCTCACTAACTTGTGCCTAAATGAACAAATCCCAATAGCCACACTCCAAAATCTAGTAGAAAGCCTTTCCAGAAGTGTAGAGGTTACTATCGGAGTTAGCGAGAGACTAAAACTGGAATAGGAGGTTTAAAAACACGTATGTATGTGACCATTGGGTGTCCAAATACTTTTGCTCATACAGCATTTGTTGTGGTGCTGATGCAGATTTTCAGGCACGGTTATAGACAGAAAACCCTGATTTGACATCACTACTCATTCAAATTAAAATCGTTGGCTATTTTGTCTACCATTCTGATATTATTCTGTGTTCATTCTCATTAATAATAATAATCATCCTTCTAGGTGTATCTGTCCTACGTCTACCCGAATGACTTCACCAGACTCACTCATATGGAAACGGAGAATAAATGCTTCTACAAGGAATCTCCGGTGTACCTGGAAAAGTAAGGCATGCCAGCTCAACAGATTATTCATTACAGCATATTATCCTATCATACATTATATGTTTTATTTATAAATAAGAGTGAAGGATCTTTAAAGCTTTCACCTCGCGCTCTGTTTAAACAGGTTTGGCTTCTATAAATACATGAAGATGGATGAAGATGACGATGACGGGCCTCTTTTCTTTCCAAATCCTGACGGTGTGTTGTGACAAAGCGCAAAGTAGTTTTTCGAGAACATTTAACAGCTGGCTTCTTTTGGTATCCTCACAGCACTGTCGGGGATCAGGCTTTCACAGCTGTGTTTGTGATAATTGCTCAAAGAAAATGCATGATTGTGCTAAAGTGTGTTAGTAAGATGGCAAACTGGCAGAAGTAATGCTGTGTTCAGATCCGTGTCCCATTAGTTAGGACGTGTCTTGGCTCGTGAAAGATCCTGAACGTTTAACAGATTGATCCATTTCTTTTTTCGATTAAATTGACTCTCGCGTTGTTCATATGTATTGCAGACTTCCTAGAAGAAGAAGAAGGTGTGGATTTAGAGGGAGACTCGTTCAGCTCAAACCACCGTTCCTTCAGAAGGACAAGAAACGCCAGCATGTCTGATCAGCTCTCACGTTCTACCTTCAGCACCATCTCCAGTAAAGCCCAAACAGCCAGAGACTCAAAAGGTCATGCTTTAACCCATGACCACACATATACACACGTCAAAACCAAACAAACCAGAAAGCAGATCAAAGGAGAAGGCCACAAGAGGAATGGCGGCTACTATAAACACACCCGACAGGAAGATGAACAGAGAAGATCGGAAAACGACAGGAAGCTGTCTCAACCGTGGCGTATTATAGAGGCAGACCATGAGACTGTCACAGAGAGTGTAGAAGAAAGAGATGAGGTGACGATGCGAATCCACACACAGCGCTCTTTACAGTGGGCTCCGTTAAGCCCTGTGCAGCCAAGCAACAAGATCGCTTCACTAAAGCTGGCAAAAACACTCAAGAATTCCCAGTGGTCATCGCTATACATGGTGGCGAGCCACATTCGGAGCAATCCTACATCTCATGAGAAAGAGAAAGTGAAGTCAAGCAAAATCTACATGATTAAACCCAATCCGCTAAAAAGCACTCCAAAGGCGCCTGTGGAGATCTTCCCTGGGGTCTTTCTGTACCAAAACGCAAGGCGGAAAAAGCTTGTGGATTTCAGTCCAAGGCGGAAATCCATAAAAAGGCAAGATCCCTGGCCAATAAAACTGGACCATAAATCACCGACACAGCAACTGAAGCACAGCACATTCCACTCATCTACTGTACAACAAGTAAAGGATTTCCCATCATCTCCTATAGCATCAAACATAACAGATTTTCCTCCATCGACCTCAGACCTTACAGGGACAAACTCGTCTGGTAAGAGACACGGCGGGGAGATCAGGGCCACCACAGCTTCAGAGATGGTGGCAGAATCTTCTCAGCAGACTAACCGTGCTGAGCTAAAGGATGGCACCACGTCTGAATACAGCTACGAGGACGACGAGCCACGGCCCAGCTGGAGCGAGGAGGCCATCAACTGGCAGCGTACATTCAGCGTGAACCCGGTGGACTTTGAGCTGCTTAGGTCGGACTGGAATGACCTGAGGTGCAACGTGTCTGGAAATCTGCAGCTGGCTGAAAGCGAAGCACTGGAGCTGATCTCGCAGTATGTAGAACGGATTAACAAGTGGAACAGAGGGTGAGTGTACTTATTTTGGGTGTTTGCATGATTACACTTCTTATCTTAGCAGGGCGTCGATGCAGCATTATTATAATGAGAGACACAAACACATCATATCGATCAGATTTTCACATATTAAACATTTGCAGGCCCTGCAGCTTTGTGCTGATGTAGCATTTTAACAATTACCCTTACACAAAAAAATCTCCTTTTCTCTGATTCACCTCCTGTTTTTACTCTCTCTGTCATTCCCATTCTGTCCTGTTCTGGCTCACAGTTTCGCTCGATTGTAGAGGAATTTTATTGTCTCAGTCACATAAAAAGTGTACTGTACATTTTAGTGTACTTGGATCTTCTTTTGTAGTAACGACTACTGTAACGACTTTACCTAAATTCATTCATTCATTGTCTAGCGCAGTGGTCCCCAACCGTTTTTGCGGCACAGACCGCAATGTTGGACAATATTTTCACGGACCGGCTGTGATAAGCTCGAGCCGAAAGACTTCGAGCGAATTGCCATCTTCGGCAAATAACGTGCTTGAGGCACAAATGCAGAGCTTTGTGAACACATGTCTATTAGTAAGTGCACAATCACAGTGGCGAACCAAGCTAGGCCAAACAATGACTCACGTCTGTCTTAAGCCAGCGTGGCCTTCTTATACTAATGTGCTAATCACACCCTAACTATGCACAGGTGTGTCCAGTTAGGTGAGGTGAAATGGGAACGTGATTGTGAGTGAGTGAGTGTGTGTGTTGAGTGTGCAGCACAGTGACATGCAAGAATTTGACACAAAGACACACACAGTTTGTAGCACCCTCAGGCGGACGTCCAGGTCACAGTCCATGGGCGTGACACCGGCCTTTTATGTGTGGTGGATAAATACAACAAAATAACATGACACGATCGGCATACAAACTGGTATCTTTTACGATGCGCAAAGAAACTTTCCAAATACTTTATTTTTTGTTCATTTTGCTAGTGTGGGGGTTTCAATTCAGCGGTAATGTATTGTGTTACCGGCCGGAGCAGCCCCTTTAAGAAGGTAGCGGATGCAGGTAAGACACGTGACCGAGGCAAGCATCTTGAAATGCATCAAGAGTGAGTCATAGACAGATGTGGCAGAGAGAATACAAAAATTTTCCATCATAAAACATCGTTCACAATCAGGTAATAAATAAAACAGAAATAATGAAGAGTAATGTATTCTTTCTGTGCGGCCCGGTACCAATTGACCCACAGACTGGTGCCGGTTCGTGGCCCGGGGATAACCGGTCTGGTACTTATCCTGTTCAGGGTCACGGTGTCACTGGAGTTTATCCCAGATAACTTTGGGTGTGATGCGGGGTACATCCTGTACAATCACCAGTTAATCCCAGCACTAACACTTAGAGACAGACAACCATTCACACACACATTCACTCCTATGGACAATTTTACAAGTAGTCAAGTCATGTATGCCCAATCGCATGTGTTTGGAGGCGGGAGGAAACCGGAGTACCCGGGGAAACCCACGCAAGCACAGGGAGAACATGCAGAGTCCACACAGAAACACACTGGGTGGGAATCGAACCCATGACCTTCTTGCTGTTAGGCAGGAGGGTTAACCAATCTGACATCGTGCTGCCCTACTTTACCTAAATGTAACTGAAAATAGTGAATACATAATCGTTTACAAAACCTTTTTAAATGTTTCCTGACAGAAATGTAACCCTTTATACGCTTTTTGGGATTTTGGTACTTTAGGTACTTGGTGAAACTTTCTAAGTAATGCCTCATTTGTTTAAAATAATAACTTGTCAAAAGAGCAATATTAAACACTTTCCAGTCCTGTTTAATTTATTATGTATATTTAGAACATTCAGTCTGCGTCTGGGTCAGTAATCAGATGGCTCAACCCTCGGAACTTGCAAGTGAACATAATTGGGCCCTTGAGGAAGGCCTTTAACCCCACATAGTCCAGTGACACAACACACTTTGGCTGACCCGGCGCTCTGCCCCCAGCTTCCTAATAAGCTGGGATATGGGAGAACTAGTCAATTTACCTTCAGGGATTAATAAAGTATCATTTGATATAAATAAATCAAAATAATACATTAAAATTAATTTAATTTAAAAAATGCCAGCAACAACTTATTATTATTATTATTATTATTATTATTATTATTATTATTACATTATTGTTATTATTACATTATTATTGTTGTTTGGGGCGTGATGCTATAACTAACAACGCTGACATCAACCACAACAGTAATATTAATAATAACAATAGCTTATTAGTAGTATTGTTCGTGATGTTGTTATGTAGAAGATGAAATATTATTGCTATGGCATAATATTGTGGGGGGGGTTTTCTACAATGAACTTTATTATAGCAGGATAAATTTAATAAAGCTTTTTTAGTTTGTAAATGTTTTTTATGTTCAATTTAAATGTTAAATGGGTCATCTCTCTCTCTCTCCCTCTCTCTCTCTCTCTCTCTCTCTCTCTCTCTCTCTCTCTCAGGATTTACTCCCTCCTGCGTATCGTGAATGTTGAGAAGCGCCGAGATCCTGCACGGGGAAGTCGTTATTTGGTGGAGCTGGAGCTGATGGAAGCAGGGGAAAGAGTAGTACGCCTGTCTGAATACATCTATTTCCTTCACCAGCGTAGCCTCCATGAAGAGATAATGGAGAGCAGGGAAGCCATCACTCTGTTTGCCCCCACTGTGACCTCTAAATCACCAACCAGCAGCAGCTCCAGTGCACAGTCTCGCTCCTCCACAGCTTGGAGAGGTCACTGGCCAAAGCCGGTGCTGTGTCAGCCTATCATGCTGCAGTGGAGGCATGGCGTCATGGTGCACATCGTGGTGCCAGGTACAGAAGCTGAAAGTTCATAGTTCTACAAGAGCTTATGTCCTCCCTTTGATTTTGTTTTCTATCATATTGAGATATTATTCATTCTGATTGGTGCTTCACACAACTTCAAAGCTTTTCTTGCTATAACCACTGCATGAAGCATGTCAGCCCACAGTAAGGTTTACCAGAGAATTGAATACTTTAATATGCCAGGATTCCACTCATTGGTTTAATTTCGGTTACCTAGTAATCTAAATGGGCGAATTAATCAACAACAGACAGCCATTATTTTCAGTCGGTCAGCACTTTGTCTCAGTTTGGGATGATTGGACCAGCATTCCCACAGCTGCTGATTTTCATTCGAATGAAACAGAATCCCGAACAAAATTTCTCACCATGTTACAAACCTGATTTTCTTTCTTCACTATCCCACAATATCCTGCAGATATGAAGTTCACCGTACAGACTCATTCATTCGCATTCATTTTCTTTAAAGAAACATCTATAGTTGCACGCCGCTCTGTTTCCGTAGGAACATCAACTTTACATTGTCACACCACTAAACATGACGCTAGTCAGAAAAGAACTGTGATTGGTTGCTTCACACGTCTATATATACACATATATATATATATATATATATATGTATACTGTATATATACACACACAGCATAAGCGTAGTTATGTTAAATCATCTTAAAACGTTAATTTAGTGCTACTGTGTCACGGCCAAAAGCATGTCTGCACTGTGTTTTATGTTGAAGTCTTGTTTTCACATGCTCTTTGTGTTTGTTCATTAGTCTGCATTCACTGTCACACCTGTGTTCACTTTAGGTTAAGTTCGTCACGCCTTAATTCTAAGGAGGCACACCTGTGTTATGTTAAGTTCTCATTATGTTGTGTATAAAGGATCATGCGTTGAGACAGCTCAACGCTGATCATTAGTTGAAACTAGCTTGTGTTAGTTGACGTACCTCGATAGAGGACGGGTGTTTGTGTAACTTCGGACTACAAATAAAGAAACATGTCTTCCAAGCCTGCTCCTGTGCCGTGTTTGTACCCCGGTTCGAGACTCGCAATAAGAAGAGAGCCCTTCGGCGCGAGAGCACCCTTACATACTGATAATATATTTAATACTACAGCTATAATGCTACTGCTAATATATTTTATAGGTATATTTTTTCTACTCTTCGTCCTCCTTACTTTAGCGCATCAGTCGAAAGGTCTGAATGTATGACACCAGAGCTATTTAGATTCTAATTTAGACTATGTATTAAGTGTATATATAGTGAACACCAAGTCAATATATTTTTAGAAGTAAAACTTTGATATTAACGCAACATTAATCACTTTGTACAGCGTGGACATGTTTACAATGCCAAGAACTCCAACCAGGACAAAGTGCTGCTCCTTCCATACAAATAATATGCTATACATTAAAAAATAAATATATAATTATAAAATACATATCAAAATACTAGTAATGTTAAACTGGTTACTGTTATAAATTCGTTGTTATTGTGAAGTGTAGTGAAGCTCCCAGCACTTGACCTAATCACTCTGTTTCTGGCAGTGAAGAACCAGGCACGCTGGGTTCAGCAATTCATCTCCGACATGGAAATCCTGTACCGAGAGACCAAGGATGAGAACTTCAGCATCATTATCGTGGACTTTGAGAGTGAAGACATGGATGTAGAGCAGGCCTTGAGAGAAAGCACAGTGCCCAAGTGAGCTCCTGCTTACTCTGTCCTACTTACATTAACATTAACGGCTGGGTGGCTAAGGTTCCTTTGAGGAACAAGTCCATGAGGGCCGAACACAATTCAGCAGCTCCATTAGTCATAATATTGTGTATTTTATTTTGGAGCATTCTGCTTTCATATATGTGTGTGTATGTGTTTGGGAGTGCAGGTACGAATATCTGCGGCGTGAGGGAAACTTCGAGAGATCTTCTGGACTACAGATGGGGGTGGACACCATAGCAGTATGCGCACATGAAAAACACTACATTCCTTTTCTACTATATATAAACTTACTGTAAACGTGTGTGGACGTCACATTTCTGTCCTCAGGATAGCCACAGTATCGTTTTCCTGTGTGATCTACATATTCATTTCCCCATGAGCATCCTGGAGAGCATCAGAAAGCACTGTGTGGAGGGCAGACTCGCCTTCGCACCTATCGTCATGAGGCTGGACTGCGGGAGCTCACCGGTGGAGCCAGACGGTACCGATGAATATGTTTACACTGTAAAAATGTTTTCTGAGAAAGGAATTAGTGATGAGTGCCTTGTTGAGCTGAGTAGAGAGACAGAGAGAGAAAGAGAGCATGAGAGAGTGCTGTAAAACATTGGTTTGCGTTTAAATGTTGCATTACTACATACTGAATTTTAAACTAGTGTTTTACTGGTCTCATTATACATGTTGGGTATCATTTTGATTCATTCATCTTGGTGTAAGTTCACTATTACTTATATGTACGTTCACGGGGATTATATGTGTAACAATTTAGTGCATGTTATAATACAATTTAATGCATGTTATAATGTAACACATGTTATAATACAATTTAATGCATGTTATAATGTAATGCATGTTATAATGCAATTTAATGCATGTTATAATGTAATGCATGTTATAATGTAACACATGTTATAATACAATTTAATGCATGCTATAATGTAACGCATGTTATAATACAATTTAATGCATGTTATAATGTAACGCATGTTATAATACAATTTAATGCATGTTATAATGTAACGCATGTTATAATACAATTTAATGCATGTTATAATGTAACACATGTTATA
>JAOUQX010000030.1:6212734-6226539 GCA_028566295.1 Liobagrus marginatus
CAGCGTTCAAATTCATATGCTGGGATATGCGGAATAAAAACATTTCACTGCATGTATGTGTATGTGATAAATAGGATTTGAATTTGATTTGCTGGTGTATGTTTGTGGTTGATTAGCGACTGGGAGAGTAAAGCCTCCACCACTTATAGAGAACAGATTGAGACGTGCAGGCTTGCGGCTGGCACACTCTCATCCATCCACACAAAAACAGCTCTCGCATACACGGAGCAGACCCACATCTGGAAGTGTTTAAGACCTAAGTGACCTCCTCGACTTCTGTAACAGAATGGCCCCATTTTATAGTGTGTGAGATTTTCTACACTCTTGTTCATTCATTTCCTTGAATGGCAGTTAATATCTATATGTCTTTTTTGGCAATCTTTTCATCCAATTATTAGAGTAGTAAATGTTTATTGTAACAAAAAGAAGGTTGGAAAGATTGTCTGCTCAGTGATAGAATTACATTTACATTCAGTATCTTTCCTTTAATGATTTCCCTGCTTTCCCAGCCGCTGTGCTGTTTCAGCTATTTCAGTTTGACGGCTTTGTCCTATGCAAAAGTGCTTATATATATATTTCCTTGCAACTGCATCGATTTACACTATATGGCTTGGACAAGTCTGTGAAATTTTGATAGGTCTCAGCTGAAACTATATTAAACCCACCAAAAAACTGGAAGCACATCAAATATAAATACAAAAAACAAGGATTCCCCTCAAAACTGGAGAATTGACCGAGAGAGGTTTTACTAAGCAATATTTTAAAACCACTGAAACCCAAAGTCTGTCTGTTTATCTCATTAGTCGTGTCATTTCTTCACAACTATGTTCAATTCTAGATGTAAATCAGCTGCTTCTGTATGCAACAAAGAGACGGCTGAGATGTCGTTATGGAGTAAACCGGACAAAACCGGTCTCCATGTCTAATTGTTGGAAGAATTTATTAACTGTCATAACAGTGACAAGACCACACCAGAAACTAATGCAGATGATATCAGCAACATTGAGTGGAAACCCCAGAATAAGAAAGCATGCCCTGTGGATAGGATCTGGCTGTTTTTATCTCAACTATGGCTAAAGGAAGTTGTAATCCTCGCGATAAACAGTGAGATTGTGTGAGTTTCACGGTAATGTCTGACCGGATATTTGCAAGAGAGTGCTGGAAATTAGGGGTTACAGGTGCAGTGGCACCATTGGACTGATTGGATGGCTCAGTGGTGGGAACCAGAGATTTGTCAGAGTGTTAAGCCCTACAATCATGTTGCTTAATGACCCTCATAAAGCTTTCTGTGAATACAGCCCAGTTTCTTTAAGCTTCACTACAAACAGTTTAAGGATAAAGTGGATGCATTTAGAAGGGCTTTTTCTGTAAACGTTATTTTAACTTCAGTGGGTTGTCTCCTATCAAGCTCAATATAATGTGTTTATTGAGCCACACTTAAATGATATTTTAATGATTGAGTATTTCGCTGCTACTTAGACGTGAACTTTTCTTTAATAAATTATTACTGCAATTATCGTTACACTCAGACCGGTTTCTGAAGCTACTGCACACGGCTCTCCCTATACCAGGCTTTGTTTGTACCTTGTACCAGCTGACCTAGGCAAATGTTACAGCCTGTGCAGGTTGAGGAAGAAGCAGTTTGCACTGACAGCTGGTCTTCCTGCCACTGATCTTCCTCATCTCTTAACATGGCCGCCTGGTAACAAACGCCACCTGGTCCAGAGAGATGTGATAAATCCTAAATATCAGCTTAGAGTCCATAGTCGCACTTCATAAAGTTTATGTACGCATTAAACAGGAATGTTTGACACGTTTATTCTAAGGTGTACCTCTACACGTTTATACGCTAACTCCGCGGGTCGGTGGATATTTCCTGAACCGTCATGTCAGGCTTTTGTGACTTTCTACTCTGACCTATAGAGACATGTCTTAGCCCTGTGACTAATGTTGCATTAGTCACACCACATGGGTTCTCAAAGTGTTTGCAGTCCTGGAACCCTGCCACAAATGTATATATTATGAACACAGAATAGATCTATTTAATAATATATACCTATACTATTATTAAACAAATACGGAATACATACTTTACCAGTAGTTATTAATTGGCGCTATTATAGTTTCATTCGGAAACGTTTCTCTTAAAGAACCAAAAGTTGTGTCAGAAATGTATCATTCATGTTTCTGCCATACTGTAATATCTAGTTTTTATTGTTGTTTAGGTCACTTGACCAGCCAGATATGTTTATAATTATCCATCCATCCAGCCATTGTCTACCACTTATCCTTTTTCAGGGTCATGGGGTGCTGGAGTCTACCCCAGCTACTTAGGGTGTGAGGCAGGGTACACCCTGAAGATTGCCAGTTAATTGCAGGACTAACATTTAGAGACAGACTACCATTCACACACACATTCACTCCTATGGACAATTTAGAGTAGCTAATTCACCTATGCACAATCACATGTGTTTGGAGACAGGAGGAAACCAGAGTACCCAGGAAAAACCCACATGTGCACAGGGAGAGCATGCAAACTCCACACAGAAACACCCTGGGTGGGAATCAAACCCATGCTCCCATGACCTTCTTGCTGTGAGGCAGGCGGTCTAACCACTTTGCCACAGTGCCACCTGTTCACAACTATGATGACTGAAAATAAGTATTATCAACGTATTATAACATTTTTGATGATAAAATAAATTTCAATGTAATCACAGACTCCCACCCCTAGTTTAAATATTATGTCAAAAAACATTCAGAATTAAAGGTCTCCAAACAGCTTATTAATAATAAAGTGGATATTAACAGTTCATTTATTCCATTTCTAACTTCCCAAAAATAATTCCCTACTTTTGGGGCGCTTGGTTTTACACATACGCATTACTCATTAGTGTAAAGACCATACCACAGGTGCGTCATAAACACTGCAGTAATACATGCCGTAATTTGCTCTTTTTGAGCACTCATGGGGGAATAGCACTTAAGTGACTTGCCCTTGGTCTAAACTACTAATAAAAGTTCAACGAAGTGTTAATCAGTCATTGATAGGAAACCATGCCACCCAGTTGGTGTGGTGGTGATGGTGGCTCAATGGTATAAGGCTCTGGGTCAGTGATCAGAGGGTCAGCGGTTCAAGCCTCACACCAGGCATGCTGCCATCATTGGGTCCTTGAGCAAGACCCTTAACCTCACTCGCTCCAGGGGCACCATTTGTTCTGGCTGACCCTGTGGTCTGACCCCAGTGTATTCTGACAGGTATGCTGGGATGTGCGGAAAATAAAACATTTCACTGCATGTATGTGTGTGACAAATAGGATCTGAAAATGTCAGTAGTCATTCAGATCTTCAATTATTATAGTTGTGGTGGGAATGTGGTCAAACTTTTTGAAATGTCTGACTCATACCTGACAATCATACCAGCTGATTAAATTAAATCAGAAGACAGCAACTGATCAGACACTTACAATTAGTCCCAGCATTGTGACACTGTAAGCAGTGTTTGGCTCTGAACTTTGCCCCAAAAAGTGTGAGTAACAACAGGTGTGTCAGCAGGGTTGGTCTCTGAACACAACCAACACGTTAATTAAATCCAAATCACACACCACTGGAAAGTTATTTCACATCTCTAGATTATCATATATTTTTTATCGACTGTATGTCAGTCACATCAAAGTACACCATATAGACAAAAGTATTGGGACACATTGGGACCATCCCAATCAACTGTGTTTTTCAAGCATCCGATTCCACATTTGTCTCACTTTAACTCCTATAACAACTGCCACAATTCTGGAAAGGCTTTAGTTTAGAATGTGACATATAGCTGTTGGGGTTTTGCTCATTTGATCACAATAGTATTAGTGAGTTTATGTACTAATGTTCATCCCAAAGGTGTTCAGTGGGTTTGAGTTAGAGTCAGAGCTTTGTGCGGGACACTTGAGTTCTTATACACCCACCATAACACAGCATGTCTTTATGGAGCTCAGGGACTTTGTGCACAGTGGCATTGTCATGCTGAAGCTGTGTTTGGGTCTCTTAGTTCCAGGAAAGAGAAATGTTAATGCTACATCATATAGAAACTGAGAATCTGAGAAAACTGTGCTTCCAAATTTTGTTATAGGTGTGTGTTAGTAAACTGTCCACAAACCATAAAGTGTACCTTTAATCTGGGCCTTGTATCATATTCCATACATGTCATTATTAATTTTATAATATTCTTAATGACTGGATGTCATCTCTCTTAAACTGTGTGCTTTGCATGTGCTCAAACTGTGATAAGTATTTTAAACGGATTAGCTTAATTAAGTGTAGCCATCTCTTAGCGCAGCCCTGCTAGCTGGTGAAATTATGATGGATGGTGTTTAATGATGATGTTATCATTAGGGAGAGTTTTTGCTCTCTGCTTAACTCCAGATTGGGAACTTCAGTTCTCATATATGGCATGGTAGGAAAAGAAATGCTAGCATTGAAAAAACTACAGCCCTGATTAATAATGGCTTACTTTCTGCTTTAGAGTAGATTCGAGCCGGCAGATGTTTGACGGAGTAATGCTTAGCTTCTCCTGGTTTTTGTATCTTATTCTGGGGTGGAGTTTAAAGGGAAGGATAGTTGCGGTGCGATACACCTCTGCCAACAGGCAGCCTGTAATTTCGGCCATGCTGCTTTTCATCTTCTGCTGGAAATGAAGACTACAGGTGGCAAGAGAGCTGTAGGGTTTAAAAAAAAAGAAAAAAAAAGGGGGGGGGGGGTATGTTCGCGTTGATTTTCCCATACGGGTGCCATTAACCCACAGTTTGTCCCAAGGATGGCTTTGGCCGGGAATAAAACATGATGAGTTATGCTTTTATAGGAAAATAATCCATGAAAGGGAGATCACTGCTGGAGTGGAGTGAATGTCAAACTTTGCTAATTGTTGGTCCGTACATGAGATAAAATAGTTTATTATATGTTTATCATATGATCTACAGCAGCTAGTATAGATCACTTTTTTTTCTTTTCACAGACATTACTGCTTGTTAAAAAGATCTGGATCCATTTATTCATTCATGTATTCATTCATTGTCTAGCGTTTATCCTGTTCAGGGTCGTGGGGGCGCTGGAGTCTATTCCAGCTAACTTAGTGTGTGAGGCGGAGTACACCCTGTACAATTGCTAGTTAATCGCAGGACTAACACTTAGAGACAGACAACCATTCACACACACATTCACTCCTATGGACAATTTAGAGTAGCTAATTCACCTATACCCAATCGCATGTCTTTGGAAGCCGGAGGAAACCGGAGTACCCAGGGAAAACCCTCGCAAGCACAGGGAGAACATGCAAACTCCACACAGAAACACCCTGGCGATAATCGAACTCATGAATCTAACCACCGTTGCCACCCGGACCCATTTAATAAGTTTAAATAAACTTATAATTACAGAAATGTTTTAACATTCCATATGTACATAATCGGTCCGTATTAGCCGTAGATTATGTGAAGTGTCTGCCGAACAAGTTCTTGTGATTTTGTTAAGTCAGGGTTTGAAAAAGCAGTGAATTGATGCAATTCTGTTGTTTGAATTACACTATTGTCAAAGCAGAGCTGCTGTTAGTGGAAATAAATCAACGCTTTGGACTAAAATCATTTTTGAAAATGATTGAAAAGAAAGTCGAGCATAATTAATACTGAGAGTGTGTCGTTGTCCAGAATAAAACTAAAGAGAAAAGAAGCAAAAAAAAAATTCTCAAGATATAAAACAGACTGTCGCCTTTATGCATCTTGAGTAAATTTGTTAGCTTTACCACTGTTACTCAAACCCAGCCATTAAAGTGAGTTTAAAAAACAAACCACGTATTTATCACTAAGTATTTGAGTTGATTCTTGGGAGAAATGCGTTGCGTGAGTGGAGTATACAGTCATTTAAACCCATCCAGGCTTCATTTCCTTCCCGTTGGTGTTTGAGGATAAGCAAGCCAACCACCATGTTCATATTCACAGATGGCTCTGAAAACATCAGCATGCAACACAAGGGCTGATTGAGCGTACCTGTGTAGCACACTCGCACCATTGTGCCCGGCTCAGAATGGCACGCTTGCACCACGGTGTGACTCTCTGACTAGTGTACTGTTTCCTCACCATGCTCCTCTACAGAGGGAAGTCGGTTAATCATTCATATTTAGTCTAATGATGGTGGCTGCGTTTTGGGGTTTGACCGGAGTTTCTTTCGGACATTGTTTTGCACAGAATACGCTCTTTTATACGACCTGCAATTTAAATCAAACCTTCGCACAAACATTCACACTCATTGAAAACGGGTCCGATGGAATCTAAATAGAAATCCGTGTTTGAACTTTATTACAGATGTGTACCTGTACTGAGAGGACCGATGCGCAAAGCAGCAGCTTGAAGCGGCTTAATGATGTGCAGATGTTCAAAGGTTGTGATTATAAATATGGATTATAGCTCTGTCTTTAAGCCATAGTTTGTACTTTTAAGAAAATATTTTGTTCTTCTGGGTCGTTGCTTATCAATTTTGGAACTGATTATGAAGATTTATGATTGATTATGAGACCCAGCGTTCTCGTCCAGCCAAGAACGGAAGCAAGGACACAATGTATTAGCTGAAAGTGAAATATGATGACTGGACCAAGATATGCATAAGCGTTTTGGACCAGGCGTTTCTCCAACTTTTAATAGATATGGTTTGGACAATGTCAAAACAACAAGTTCATTCCTTTCAACTGGAAGTATGGCCCTTTTATTTTACATTAATTATATTTTTTTATACATATAGTAACAATGCATGCAAATTACAACCCTATATTATTAACCCTATCTAATAATAATATAATAAAAGTGCATTACATGGACAAACGTATTCTGACCTTCTCGTCTCAGTTGTGAGATGTCATGAGACTATAATGCTGTTGCGATACTTTTTAAAATGCTTATTTTATTCATCTCTGGGGAGATTATTGGGTTTGTTTTGCATATCCCAGTTTATTAGAAAGCTGGGGTTAGAGCACAGGGTCGGCCAGAGCATACAAAGCCACTGGAGCAAATGGGGTTAAGGGCCTTGCTCAAGGGCCCAATGATGGTGACTTGCCAGTTCTTGGGCTTGAATCCCAATCCGCTGATCACTGACCCAGAGCCTTAACCGCTGATCCACCTCATCCATTCAACTGAGTTTTATTAAAAAACAAAAACAAAAGAACCTACAATGCATGTTTAGAAAGCGGCAGGTGGAAAACAGTCGCTGACTCAGCTATTCTGAAATCGGTGGGACGTCCTTTCCACCACCTCGGTGGCACAACAGAGATCAGTTATGATGCATACACAGCTAGAGACCCACCTAATTCAGCATATAGGGACTGGTAATATGGGACACTTTTCATCATAAGCATCATTTCATCATTTATTTAACTGAGTAAATTTCTAACTGTAATTGAATGCGTATTACACAGCCGGAGTTTTAATAGCTCTCCCTGGCTGTGCTTAACAGCTCTAGCCCTGATTTGACCCACTGCACTAACACCGATTTCCCAGCCTCCCATCAGCGGTCGATGTGATTTGTAGTTCTAAGTGCAACAGTCTGCCAAATTCAACCTCAGTCCTCCTTATCCCCTCTCACAGTGGCAGCGCACATGCATTTCCCGTTCCCTCAATCCACTATGACGAGACCAATCGTGTGTGCATGTGTCCCTGTGTGCTTTTGGGTGTGTGTATGTGTGTGGCTGTTTATGACGCACATGCTCGCCTCAGGGCTGCCAGTGTAGGAATGGCTGGTCATGGGAAAGGCGTTGGGTTGGATGTCCTGGTGAAGCATGGGTGTGGATTGAGGGGGTTTGAGTCTCAGGGTTTACCACGTGCACAGCTGTACTACACACCCTGTGGCTCACGAAAACCCATCTGACCTTTGCATGTGTATAGACTACACATGCTACTCGACTACACACTGTAGGAAGCTGTGCTGATTTGAGGCAGGATGTATTTATACTATATATTTAAAAGTTGTGAGCTAATGGCCATGATATGAAGCACATGTGAAAAGAAGGCACGCTAATGCACGATGCGGTCGCTCAGAATTAAACTCTGCTTTGGCTTGTACTCTTAAATGTTGTCTAATGTTTAAAGCAAAACAGGCAGATTTTATAGATTGCATTATATTTCAAAAGTAGAGCTTTTATATATATTAATAAATATATATACCTGTGTAAAATATATATATATATATATAAAATTGTATTTATTTCTTTTTTTCAATGACTGAAAAATTGCAATGCCTCTTACTGAGTTTAATGCAGGCCGTATTTTTAACATCCCATTCTGTGTTATTAAATTGATTCACCAGTTCCCATATGCTGAGCTAAGCATTTTCTGCTCATACTATAAAGTCCGGTAGATTTTATGCATGATTTATTTCTTATCTACTAATTTTTCCAAACTTTCTTTGAAGGAAATATTTGCAAATGGAATGCATCGATAAATCTAACCCGAAATATATCCAATGGCCAAGATGTGGATAAAAGTGTTGTACCCCTACCTGACATGTGAACTAATACATTCCTGGATAAATGGTCAATGGTTTAAAAACAAATCCATCCTTTATCCCTGTTTGATCTTTTTTTTTCTTCTTTTTTTTCTACCTGCTAAATAAAAGTTCCCAGGAAAAATGGGATGGATTTTAAATCAGGAGTATAATAAAAATCCCCAAAGCCTTCAATCTTACTTGAAGCTGAACATCATTTCTACATCGGCGGCCAACCTGAGCTCGTCTCATTGTTTTATTCAGACCATGCTTTATATCTCCTACAGCTTGTAAGAAAATAAAAGTACTCTGTTTCAGAGAATGGCAATCATCTGCCATTCAGTTTAACCTCAGATTCATGACTTTATTAGAGCTCGGGTTGGAATTGTCTGAAGCGGAGCAGCTGAACTCTATCATGGGAAAGGATTTAAACAGGAAGTGAAATAATTCAAGTTGTCTTAAAGCTTTACTGTAGTCTGCTACTTGTTGAGAACAGTTTTACTAAAGCTTTAAACCGGTTTTTCTGAGCTCAACCAGTTCCAGCCAAACCAGTTGTGTGCGGAACTCTAATTCATTGCTGTTAATTATTACATTTGCTCCTGGGTTGTAAGCAGAGCTGGAGCCTATCCGAAGAAATTCCATACATCCATCCATCCACCAACTATCTACCTTAATTCATTCATCCATTATCTAGCACTTATCCTGTTCAGGGTCGTGGGTGCGCTAAAGCCTATCCCAGCTAACTTAGTGTGTGAGGCGGGATACACCCTGAATAATCGCAGGGCCAACACTTAGAGACAGACAACCATTCACACACACATTCACTAATTTGGACAATTTAGAGTAGACTATTCACCTAAGTCCAATCGCATGTGTTTGGAGGCAGGAGGAAACCGGAGTACCCGGGGAAAACCCAGACATAAGTACCCTGGGTGGGAATCGAAACCCATGACCTTCTTGCTGTGAGGCCACCCTCCAAAGAAATTTTTAAAGAATATTTAAAACGTTGACAAAGAGTTAAGCTAGGTTTAATTGACCAAAGACAAAATAAAAACACATCTATCTTTATACATTTAACATTTTTTCTTTAAAGTTTAGTTTAGTACCCAGTAGTTGCACACGGTCACTCCTGGGATTAAATGATTATTTTCGAACCTTAATCTATGAGCTCTAAATGGTCCTTTAACTGAAAGGTTAAGGGGACAGGTGAAGGGAGGATGTAAGAGTGGATTGCATTGTGTTCACACTCCCTGTGGGAACCTTGTCAAGAAAATTGCACCTAAACTTCAAAGCGCTCCCTTTTCTTATCTCGAATAGAATCTGAGTCTAAGTGAGGTTGTGTGTTACTCTAATGGCACACTGACTCGCTCCGCTAACCAGCAATAACAAGAGTACTAATGCCATCAGATTTACACCATTATGAATGTTTATTTCAGCTCATTGTATCCATGGCATCTGTTCCAGTTCCAGCTTGGGTTGTGCCTTTTATGCAATTCCTATCTTGCTTGATAATTACAGATCATTCTAATCACATCATTTGTCCTGGGGTGTTCCTCTTTACTAGCAAATTTATTTTGTGGAGTGTTTTTTTTCCCCCTGTCTTCCATCTGATTGTGATTTGTGTGTGTAGGCGAGCTTTCTTTGCCAGCCCACTTCAGCCCTTATGCCGAGGGTCCAGCTCCAGGCTCAGAGGGCAGACAGGAAGCCTGTGTTCAGATGGAGGTGCGGACGCTGGAGCAGGCTTTGCTGGCCACCTGTGTTGGAAGCATCTCAGAGCTCAGTGAGTACGGCTTCCTTACACTCCCCGAAGACCAAACAGAAGTTATTTTGTTTGGAAGTAAGGGCAAATTCTTGAAGTTTCTACCCACAGTGCAGGTATACCACCTTAGAGTGATTATTTATTCATATTTCATCAATCAGTACCTGTAATACTCCACCTCCAAACTCCACGGTGGCAGAGTGGTTAGCATGCATGCCTCACAGCAAGAAGGTCATGGGTTTGATTCCTGCCCAGGGTCTTTCTGTGTGGAGTTTGCATGTTCTCCCTGTGCTTGCATATGTTTACTCTGGGTACTCCGGTTTCCTCCCACCACCAAACGCATAGGTGAATTGGCTACTCTAAATTATCCATAAGAGTGAATGTGTGTGTGATTGGATGTCTAAGTGTTATCCCTTAGTGTTAGCGATTAATTGGTGATTTTCCAGTGTGTACCCCGCCTCATGCCCTAAGTTAGCTGGGATAGACTCCAGCGCCCCACAACCCTGAACAGGATAAACGGTAGATGATGGATGATGGTGGTGGTGGCTCAATGGTCTGGGTCAATGATCAGAAGGTTGTTGTTCAAGCCTCGCACCAGGAAAGTTACCATCATTCGGTCCTTGAGTAAGGCCCTTAACCCCAGTTGCTCCAGGGGCACCATACGTTTTGGTTGACCCTGCGCTCTGACCCCAGCGTTCAAATTCATAAGCTGGGATATGTGGAATAAAAACATGTCACTACATATATGTATATGTGGTAAAAACAATAGATATTAATTATATAAAAATAAATAGATAAAAATTTGATTTGAATTTGAATGAACGAGTAACTGTATTAAAGAAATATCTGAACCAGCAGTTTATTATCACACGATAACGTAAGGAATTTATGAATCGTAACTCGCATTAAACTACATTTTAACATGGTGGACTTTTTCGTTCTGTGCTCAGTGCACACATATTAATTCAGAAAGCAATATTTCAAGCTGAAACGTGATTTTTAGCTAATTGGGAGATTTTCTTATCAAATGAAACTATACTAATATACAATTAGATTATTGTATCAGCAAACAGGTTCATAGAAGAAAACATTATGCAATGCTTAATAAGAAAGTTTATTTCTGGCCATCATGTGCTGTTTATTGCCCCAGTGAACTACTTTTTTCTGAATGGTCTTTAAAAAGAGCTTCTTTGTGTTATTAGCATTGTTGCTCATGCTTGACTTGCTCCACTGTAAAACATGTGGCTGTGCTGCAGGCCGTGTGTTTATTTTCCAGCCCGCAGCTCAGGGTGAGGGCAGAGTATGCTCCTGGCCGCCGCTTGGTCCAGCCCTCAGGCGACCTGAAACACTCCATCAGTTGTGCTCATGCTACAAGAGCATCTTCTGTTTGCTTCTGAGGAGGGAAAAGTGCCTTCTTTGTGCCATGTGTTTGCTAAAATCTTGCTCAATAACACCACACCCGTTGCCCATGAGAGCTGAAAAGCCGGTCTGTGTGACTGATCTATCAGAGATCATTCATCCATGTTTGGTTTGATATGGTGATTGAGGAGTAAGAGCAGCAGAGAAGCACAACCTCATGGCAGATGGGGTTCCAGTTATAGAGCGCTACTTTATTTAAAGCCTGGCCAAAATGTAGCCTCTCTAAAACACTGCACAAACCTGAAACATAAGCCCTATAAAGTCAATATCGACCCCTGTTTATTAGATCAGTGTCATGCTCCTGCGGATTGCTTCCTCTATTCGGCGTGATGTTTTCTCCACCTGGCCGCCGCTTTTCTCCTGGCCTCTGATTTATTAATGAAGAAGCCAGATGATAAAAAGAGGATTTCTGGCTTCCTCTGTTTATCTTTTTCTTATCCGTTTTATGGGAATAACACAAGCCTGGACTTCTACAACGAAGCGGATGGTACTAAATTCGATTTCTGCAGTAGGTTTTAACACCTTTATATATTTTGTCACATTTCCACTTCTGTCAAGAATCAGAGGGAGACACAGCACTTGAATGGAATTTTTTTGAATGGGAGTGCCGAAATTGTAAGATTAGTACATCTAAAGCCCTAGCGTCACCAAACAGACACTGTTGGGCCCTTGAGCAAGGCCCTTAACCTTCTCTGCTCCAGTGGTTCATAACATTGCTGATCATGCGATTTTTTCCTAAGCTGGGATATGCAAAGACAAATTTTTTTTTGCACATTTTATTGATGTTACAAGTTAAAATATGAAGTGGTAACTCAATGTGTTAGACTGCCGAGCAGAAGCTCATGGGTTAGATTACCAGCATCACCAAACCACGACTGCTGAGCACTTGTGCAAGGCCCTTAACGCTGAACTGCTCAGTTGCATAAATAACATAAATGTAAATCACTCTGGATTATCAATATATCAATACATTTACAGCATTTATCAGACGCCCTCATCCTGAGCGACTTAGAACCGAGCAGTTCAGGGTTAAGTACTTTGCTCAGGGGCCAGGCAGTAGTAGACTGATAGTGCTGGGAATCGAACCCCAGTCTTCGGATCAGCAGTCCAACATCTTAACCACTGAGTTATTGATCACGTCCCCCAATAGAGCTGTAGATCATCTTAAGTGAGTTTGGGAAAGGTCTGATATTTTATTAGATCCTACGCTTACAGTATGTGCACAAGTAGGTGGCAAAGACAGATTAAATACAATTGATACTCTATGGGGGCTTTGTTCCTGTAAATTTAATCAAATTAGATTTATGGACGGGAATTTATGTTTATGAAGTTCCCGTTGAAGGTTGTAAGGAACTTCTGAGTGATTATTGGTTAATTCCTTTAAAACCAGGATTTCATGATATGACTACCGGTATTTATTTAGTATTTAGGGGTTTCTACCTGTATTTGAGGTCTTTCTTTAAATTCATTGACAAGCACATTTTTATGTGGCTGTCTTTATTTTAGCTTTTTCAATGTTCTCTTTATAAATCATTTGTAGGAATGTTTCGAACACAGCCATACAAACATTTAAGGTCCTTGTATATGAGATTTTTATCTGTGGTCACATTTAGCAAACCCCTTTCTAATTTGATGTTGTCAGGTGACCTGGTATCCCGTGCCATGCGCCACATGCAGCGTCTGCTCTCGGGGGGATGTGTCCTTAGTCCTGGTCGTCCCAACCATAAGCAGCAACTGTCCTGGTCTCCTGATGCCCTGCACACACTCTACTATTTCCTGCGAAACCCACACATGGAGTCTATGGAGAATCCGAATTTAGAGCCACCCAGGATGGCCCTGAGCAAAGAGAGGTGTGTTACACAACATGTACAACAAAACCCCTTCTGCTGCTTTGCTGCTTTACTCAATGCAAAACTTGTGGATTTGTGGAAATAATGATGGATGGATTGAAGGATGGATGGATAAATGAGTGTATAGATGAATGGATGGATGGATGGATGGATAAATGAGTTGATGGATGTATGGATGGATGGTTTGATGGATGGATGGATGGATGGATGGATGGATGGATGGGTGGATGGATGGATGGATGGATGGATGGATGGATTCATGG
>JAOUQX010000030.1:6251274-6267144 GCA_028566295.1 Liobagrus marginatus
AAGTTGTCCATAGGAGTGAATGTGTGTGTGAATGGTTGTCTGTCTCTAAGTGTTAGTCCTGCGATTAACTGCCGATTATACAGCGTCAATCCCGCACTAACTCACACACTAAGTTAGCTGGGTTTGACTCCAGTGCCCCCATGACCCTGAACAGGGCAAGCTGGATGGATGGACACAAATCTAGAGAAATGTAACCACAACATGCATCAGACGTCCAGCCAACAGTCTGTGGATGTGGTGTGTAGGGCTGAGAGTAGTGATTCAGAAAACCTTAAACTTGGAAATATACTTGGTGCTTTATCCATCTTTTATAAAAACAAAGAAAATTAAGTGTATTAAAGCTTTCAGAAGAACATAAATCATTGAATTTCTGAAAACCCCAGCTTATTATTTATTCAACTTTATGCACATATTCATCAACTGCTTTAAATTTCATTAGTAAGTTCTGTACAGTAAAACTAATGGGAAAAGGTATAGAATTGTGAATATGAGGAATAAAAGCTAAGACCTGCTTATGGGTCGGGTTATATTCATTTAATAAGATATATAATTCTTAATAGGAAATGAACGGAACAAGACAAACGTGCCTTAAAATGGCATCAGGTATAAGAAGCTATCATATTGTAAAATGTACACACACACACACACACACACACACACACACACACACACACACCCACACACACACACACTGGTGAGACTTACAGAGAGAAAGGCTTGTACAATATCAGCTTTGATCGAGCTCAGAGGTTTGTCCTGGATCACCACGAAGATCTGCTCCTCTTTCTCCAAATTGATGAAATTCCCGAACCAGGATTTTTTCGCGAGTCTGAAAAAAGAAAGCAAGACCAACACGAAGTGAGCAAACACCTCTGATGTCTCCGGCACTGCTAAAAATGAAATACGATCAAAAATCGATGATAGGCCAACGATACGGCACAACAACCAGCGTTTCCAATACCGTGCAAAAGGTGGCAGAGAAGGGTTCGGGTCATGCCTTTTAAAAGCCGGAAACAAATCAACCTGTCAGTTGTATGTAAGTGAATCTGCACTCGTCAAAAAAGACAAGGCTTAAAATTCAAGCCCGGAAGAAAGGAAGAGTGGAATCATCACACGAGCGCTTCCTTTGACAGATCTCGTCTGCGGTAAATAAGCCATTTTCACGCAAACATAGTTTCTGACATTTGCAGCGTTGAGATTTTGCTCACTTATGGTGTAACACACAGCGCTGAGCACAGCAACACAGCTCTGGACGCACACACACACACACACACACACACACACACACACACACACACATAAAAATGAGCATCAGATAAACCTGGACTATGAAATAATACTGGACACCAGAGTGAGTTAAGCGAAGTTTACTCCATACTTCAGCAACATACTTACACCTACTTACATCATTTCCGGTATACGATCATAGCGTATTACGTATCACAACAGACTAAACAATACCAGCAAACTGGAAAAGAAAATCCGTGTAGAAATTGAATACAGTAAATAAAACAGTGTATAAAACAAAATTACCCAAACACTCTAATGTGCATCCATTAAACATACCACTTATACCACTATAATTCATGAACGTCCTGCATTAAACAGGACTTCGATATTTCAGAACTGCAGAACGATCAGAGCGGTGAGGGAACTGCTCCTGCTTTTCTATTTGGAGAAAAAGCCTTATGGGAAGTCAGTCACAGGTCTTTGATTTGACGTCTGTAGGCTGGTACGCGGCTCATTCCGCTACCCCTCTTGAACTGTAGAGCACGCTGGTATTTTGCCACAGCGCATGCTTATCTAGGACAGCCTGAAGCCAACACGGCATGGACCCCGCTCAAAAACCAGACAAGACTACAAGAACGCTGCCTTTAAAACCCCAGGATGACTCAGCAGTGGCAAATAGCCATGAAGCTAAGTAAGTGTAACAAAAACACTTTGTTTTTAAAGTAGAACAACGAGTTCCTCATAATTACCACGTCATTAAACAAAAGCCGATGCGAATGAGTTGGAAGTGTTTAAGATATCTGATCACTAGTTTACTATCAGTTCTTTACGTCAAAATTTGATTAATAATTTTTTTATTCATAATAGCAATTATAATAATATTTAATTAATAATATAAATTATAGTAATATTTCATTAATAATAAATAAATTAATAATTAATTAAAGAAAATGAATTAATTATTAAGTGAATCAGATATGGTCAGCTAGGTAGCCAGAACCAGCATTGCAGTATTTGGGAGATGTCCTTATCCAGAACGACTTACATTTATGCTACCGAACAGTTAAGGGTTAGGGGCCTTGCTCAGGGGCCCAGCAGTGGCCGCTTGGTGGTGCTGGGAATCGAACCCCGATCTTCTGATCACAGTCCAACACCTCAACCACTAAGCTACCAGTTCCCCAATTCTGAAGATATTTTGTCTTATCTATATGTATATATATATATGTATATATAATTACTATATAATATTATTGTCTTATCATATATCTTATATACGAGCCTCTTTACTTTATAACAGGATACAAACCCCTAACTTAGCGTTTTCTTAGATGTATTAGGAAAAATCCTAAATTAATAATAGTCATGATCCACACCCGGGTTGAAAGACAAGCAGAAGCATAGAATAAATATAAACCATAACAGTAATACAAGAACACGATCAGGAAAAGTATTAGGAACTAGGAACCAAGAATAGAGAGCATGGGATCAATTAGGCTTAGTAACAAACATTTACTATGAACAAGATGGGATTTGGCCAAATTGCCAACATTAGTAGGAAATCTACTAATGCTAAACCGTTTTTAAGGCCTTAAGATGTTGTAAAAGTGACAAGCTGCATGTGTAGTAGAATAAATTAGCATACATACTAATGTAAATAAATTCTTCTACAGTGTTTAGTAGAATAAAAATAAAAATGAATTGGGAAGTCGTAGCTCAGTTGTTGAGGTCATTGACTGCTGATCGGAGTTTGATTCCCAACACTGACAATTGACACTTTTGGGCCCCTGAGCAAGGCCCCTAACTCTCAAATGCTCAGTTAGATAAATGCAAGTAGCACTGGATAAGGGCGTCGGCCAAATGCTGGAAATGTAAATTAACGGTTTGCATTGCTGTATTTTGAACTTTTAGATAGAAATGCCCCAAACATCATACAGCAAATATTTAAAATCTTGCATTTTTTACTCTTTTTTTTTATACCAACAATATTCACACTGTGGAATTTTCCTATGCTCAGTTGTGTCCATGTTCAGCATATTCAGTGTCGTTGTCATGTCACACTCCACAGTCGTGGTTAATGACTCATATAAACGTAGACACTCAGAGCTTAAAGACTTTTTAATGCTTCTGTTTTCACCTGAACTCAACTAGGGGCAATACATTCACAGAATATGATAAAAGAAAAAAAAAAGTTTTTTTAAGAATCTTCAAAGTAAATTGTAACCTTAACATAATTTCTGCTCTCTGAGCTTTTCCAAGTACTTAACTAAGTATATAACTAATTTAAAGGTGAAATTTTCAACCACTAAATCTCGGTTTGAGTTCTTCTGAACTGAGGGTTTCATGCTAAAAGCCAACAGTGTCCTCAATAATTTAATACCAGAATTGCGGCCATAAAATCATGTATTGGCTATACAAATAGAAAAGCTAAATTGCCACCACAATAAAACACTAGTGTACTAGTAAAAATGGATTAAACCACATAATCCTTCATAGGTCCCGTTGGGGAATCATCTAGCAAGCTTTTTTGTAGCTTTAATCAAGTTTGGATATGCACAAAAACAGAGAAAATGTGTAAGAGTATGTTAAAACTTACTCAGGGGAAGAATCCGGCGTCAGACTGGACATTTCCTCTTGGGTTGGTACTGCAAAGAGCCATGAAAACACAATGAAGCATCGTCTAACAAATCATCAGATATCATAAAGTATGCTAAAAGAGTCCAAGCATTCCCAAATGCGAGCAGGAGCCAATGCTGATGAAGCACAGCTAATTATTTAAAACCTTAAGAGCTGCTTAATAACTGCTGCAATCAGCGAACTTCATCCTGGCCTCCAGAGAGACCGAGAGAGACGGGCAGCAGAAGGTTAGCTGTTTATGGAGGTTCCATCATTATCACTACATAAAGCAGAGAATGGTACATCAAGCAGATCCTTGACTGTTGATTATAGATCACAGTCTGGAGAGAATCTGCCTGACTGAATAAATCAACAGGAAATGATTGCAGACCTACACGGATTCTGCATATATGTGATACATTTGCTACAATTTGAGGTTTCAGTTGTGGTTCTTTGACCGAAACTCATTTGTATATCCATCCATTCATTCATTATCTTGCGTTTATCCTGTTTAGGGTCGTGGTGGCACTGGAGTCTATCCCAGCTAACTGAGGGTGTGAGGCGGGATAGACCCTGGAAAATCAGCAGTTAATCACAGGACTAACACTTAGAGACAGACAACCATTCACACACACATTCACTCCTATGGACAATTTAGAGTAGCGCATTCACCTATGCCCAATCGCATGTGTTTCGAGGCGGGAGGAAACTGGAGTACCCAGGGAGAACATGCACACTCCACACAGAAAGACCCTGGCCGGAAATTGAACCCATGACCTTCTTGCGGTGAGGCAGGAGTGATAACCGCTCTGCCACCATGCCGCCCTTTATTTGATTTATTTTTCAAAATGGATAAAACTTAGGAAAGAACTTAGGTGGGGCTTAATCCACTTTGGGTTATAATAGATAGATATAAATAAATAGTGATGATAGAAATGTGCTCCAGTGGTGTTTTTAGAAATAATCAGAAGCAATCAAATTTGTTAACATTATTTACAGCATTCGCTCCCATTAAATATGTTGTTGCATTTACTAGGGAAAGGAAAATGATCAACAAGTTCAACAATTAATTGTTGATCACAGCATCTATAACGAGGTCTTTATTCCTCTTAGACACAAATAATGTTTAAATTACTGCACAATTTTTCTTGTTACGGAACATCAGGCTGTCATTACGTTGAGTTTATAGCTACATATAATGTTCTGGAATTTTTATTAAAAGGAAACATACCACGTGACCATAACAACTGATAATGATGAAACTTTTTGCTCGGTTAAAAGAACAAAACTTACAGTATATGGAAAGACAACCTATTCGAAAATTCTAGAAATACTGTCCACTCATTTGATCTGTGATCATTCAGACACAATAGTATAAATGAGTTCAGACACTAATGTTGGGTGAAGAGGGCTGGGGTGTGCAGTCAGAGTTACAGTTTATCCTACAGGTGTTCAGTAAGTTTGGGGTCAGTGCAAAGCAATCCGGTTCGTTCTTCATGAAGCTAAGGTGCTTTGCTCACAGGGGAAATAAAACAAGTTTGGGGAAGACACACACTGGTGGGGGTGCTCTTAAGGTGTCCACAAATTTTTAGTGACCTGAAGGTTAAAGAGGTTACTAAAAAGTTTTTACATTTTGTCCAATTACAATTGAGACTCAGTAATCAGGATCGTTTTTTTGGATAAGAGGAATAAAGATTAAGCATTGCAGGTAATTACTACTAAAGTAATAATGTTATAGAATGCTGTGAATAATGTTAGTTAAGCGGACATTGATGTAATGTGTTAAATGTGTTTAATTTAATATTTAAGCTCTCACCAGGACAAGTTCTTGTCACCAAACCTGGATAATAAAGGGAGGATTTTTTTTTAAGCTGTTTTGATCAAATGATCACATTTTGGGTTTTTCTAGCGCATCGTTCTTCTTACCTTGCAGTTTCCTGCGGTGGAAGCGCGGTGAGCCGAGGAAGCTGTTCCTGATAGAGTTGAGCCGTGTCCTCCAGGGCATGCCTCCGATAGAGGGACTGGGAGGTGGTGTGGGACTTGGTGTACCTGCTGGACTCTCCTTGGGCGTGTGCACGGGTGTCCCTTTGGGCGTTGGTAGGGGACTGGAGCGGGGTGAGGGATGGGGAGTCACCTGTACAGTGGGGATACATTTGCCGTTGTGGTCAGTCGAGACCAGTGGGTGCATGTGGTGCAGGCGGATGGGAGAAATAGGCAGAGCCTGTGAGAGAGGCACTGAAAGCTTGGGGGGAACAGTCAGGGGCGGCCGGCGCACCTTCGGGCTGTTGGGCGCAGGGATGGATGGGGAGAGGAGGTGGCATGGCGTGGATGGCGTTGATGACTCAGACTTGGCAGATAGCAGGGTAGCCATGGTGTTTGGAAGTGGGTTTGATTTAGTGCTCTGGAGCGGCTTTTCTGACCCTTTGGGCTTAGCTGGCAGCGTCTGAGTTTTGTTGTTTTGTGCTACGTGTAGCATCCCCATGCCTGGTTGGAAGATGCCATTGAGCCTCGGGTTGTGGTTGGGCGAATGCATGAGCTCTGAGGATTGCGGGGGAATGAAAAAGCGTCGCACAGGCTGGGTAGAGCACATGCACCAAACACCGGCAGCAGCACCACAACCCGCAGCCCACACACACACACACGCACACACACGCATACACACGCACACACACGCACACACACGCACACGCACGCCACACACACACACGAGTCCAAGATTCGCACGCACCACAGCACAGGCACGCCCACCAGCGGCACAAAGGATGGACGGTGGACGAGGCAGCAGTGTTGAGTGCGGTAGGGAGAGTGCAGAAAGAAAGAAAGAAAAAAACATGCCATTAGCACAAGCAGCCAAGAGGCAGCAAAATAAATGTGAAAAGAAAATGTGCAGTGTTCTCAAAGTAATAGCAGCAATAATAACAAATAAAAGGAAGCTCTGGTTGAAAGCTGGATTGGAAAACTGCCAGAAGTGACCGAGCAAGCGAGAAATGGGCATGTGCCACATGTGAGCGATATCTGGATGAGTCAATTGTTTGCGCTATTGTCAGAATTGTTCATTATAAATGGTTTTATGCTGTTGTAGCTCATCCCGAAGTATAATCAGAACATCTAACAGGCTTTAAAACATCTTACATTCACAACAATAGCGCCACACTGTTAAAATAGCCACTCAGGGCCATTAAGTGCAAAGCTGAGCACAGAACCATGATGCTGCCACTTGGGAAATGATATGAAGATGTTGTGGTGATTTATGGTCTAAATTGAGGATACCCAGTTATTTTATTTGTTTTCCAAATGACCACTGAACTCATATTTGGTAACACGTCAGTGTAAAGAGGTACATAGTAAACATTAATTCATAGTTCTCTCATTCCATGCATACATTTATGAATAGCTGCTAAAAAAAAAACTAAAAAAAAACGGTTATTTACCTCTAAGTAAACTGATTTGAATGTGATGTAATAATGTAATATTTTAAGACAAACACAATAATGTGAAAAATGTCTCTCAGGTTTTAAGTATTAATAAAGCAAATAGAGAAACACCTCATCTTACGTCGTTAATTCATTTAAAGACACCACATAAATGAAGAAAAACCACCTATGTTGAATAAACCGTAAACCCGTATAAGCAACTTCATAACCTTTTAACAGTTTCCCATTTTACTGCCATTGTTATAATTGTATATATTTTATGTGACGGTAATGTAAAGAAAAAAACAAATAAAACAACTAACCAGACTTTCTCCTACAGAAACGACATTATCACTGCCGCTAACCTCTGTAGCGTTTCTCTAGCTCACCGCTAATGCTGCACTTCTCTCCAACAAAGCGCTAACTAAAATAAATTCATCACAAGTAAAACTACACCTAACGATGGAGGAAGAATTTATAAACATCGTGCAGATCATAAGTTTTTCCATAATCACTGTTTTGGAACCTTGGCTGAATATGGGGACAATATTAAAACGATCCGATGTGGATCTCCTTCTTTGGGATACATTTCATTTGAGAATTCTTTACTTATTCTTCTTTATTCGGTATCTTCTGTGAAGCTGCTTTGGGACAATGGCAATTGTTAAAAGTGCTATAGAAATAAATTTGAATTGAATTGAATTAATTGTTTTTTGTAATCCATAAACAGCGGTAGGGAAAAATGATAGGCAAAAAAGCTAAAATATTATTAAAAGTATTTGAAAACCGACAAAGGCAAGAAACTTGTGGCAAATAATTTAAAAACAGGGCCATCACAAATCTCTATTTTCAATATGATTATTAACAAAAACTGATATAAAGTATGCTGATACAGAGATATATCTGTATGCTGTAAATGTGTAAAGGTTGTTAAGCAGTAGCGAACCGTTATAACCTAAAATTGTGAATAAAAAAAAAACGAGAGTGTGCAAAGTAGAATTTTCCATTAATGAAAGGGACTAACACTACAGTAAGTTAAGGAAAGAGTATCCATCCTTTATCAGTACCGCTTATCCGACACAGAATGGCAGAAACTTGGAGCCTTTTATATGGGCCCAAGTCAGTGGACAACCTGGATAAAGTGTCAGCCCTATACACTGTAAAACATTATATTTACGCCTTTCACCAACCACCCATATGGATAGAGTGGTTTAAATTTCCTCATTGTATAAAGCTGAGCCGGGTTGGGATCTTGCAATCAGGGTTACTCTAATTTTAAACTCTAATACTGAACTCAAGTGTATACATGGTCTATAATGAAACCTAAGGCAGCAGACCAACTTTTGTTTCTAGATTTAAACAACTTAAAATGGTACATACACTAGGGACAATTTAGAGCTCGATGTCAATCAGTGTACAATGCATGGATTTGGACTTGGGGAGGAAAACAGAGTACCTGGAGGAAACTCCCGAAACAACGGGAGAACATCCAAACTTCATACATACAGGGTGGAGACGAGAAACAACCTCCAATCCCAGAGGTGTGAGGAAAGTATGCTAAGCTAGAATATAAGAATATTAAATATAGCACTAATAAGCAGGTAGTTTGGTAAATTAATTGCTATACTCACTGTTATGTACATTAGGCATTATTGTCTTCTATGCATCACACGGACATACGTGTGTATTCAAAGTATTCAAATTCAGATCGTATTTTTCAAATGCACATACATGCAGTGAAATATTTTTATTCCGCATATCCCAGCTTATGTATTTGAATGCTGGGGTCAGAGCGCAGGGTCAGCCAGAACAAATGGCACCCGTGGAGCAAGTGAGGTTAAGGGTCTTGCTCACGGACCCAATGATGGTAGCTTGCCTGGTGCGAGGCTTGAACCCCCGACCCTCTGATCACTGACCCAGAGCCTTTGAGCTACCACCACCACGTATTCATGGAAGAATATAGGATTCATTAAAGAACTTTGGGTGTATTATAAATATAAACCCCTGCACAGCATAGAACATTGTGACATGAGGTGAGACTGAGTGTTGAGAGTGCTACGGCTAATCTCAAAGGTTTTCTGCTTTACATTCTCAAAACAAACAAATAAAAACCCAAAGTGCTCGACAAAAAAAGGCAATAAAGTTCTGCTCGAGTTCAGAAAATATCTCAGACTAGAATATATGATCAGGCCAGCCTCAAAGCCGGGGTTAGCCTAAATCCTGCTGGTATTTTGTTTCTGCAGCTCTCAGACGCAAGACTTACCGATGGATTTGTAAAGGATTAAGCGGTTCAAACAAGTCAACTGTAAAATCTCCACTGTAAGTAAGGAAAGGAAGATTTTCAGATTTTACCAAGCCATTAGCATCTTCAAAATATCCCCAGAGCTACAATCCTTTAAATAAGGAAGAGATTTCAGCTAATTATGCTGGGCATCGCTGCGCAATTGCACTAGCAGTTAGGACTAGTCTATTAGTATCGGCAGGCAGCAATTTGACTGCAGCTTCGGTGTGTTAAATTAAATCGCAGACCTTAAGTGTGGCTAATAAGCTATACTGTTCGGAGCTTAGCTTTCAAGTTGTTGACATGCAGTGCATAATTAAAGGCACTATGTTTGACTCACCTATAGCATTGTGTTGTTTGGCGACTGATGCTAACTGGCTAGAAGCCATGCCCTAAATCGAGGCAACTTCAACTAAGAAGTGATTGTGTGAAGACTGACGAAGCGAGCGTTATGTTTACGTTTAAAGTGAAGTGATTTGCGAATATAGGATGATCGTTGGGTATTTTATTTCAGTAACCTTTCCATTCTTTTAGCTTCTGTATATAGACATATAGAACATACAGCATGGCCATGAGTGGCCCTTTTTAAGAAATGTCTGGCTGTGATCTGGGACAAAACCCGGCGACTTACCCGAGGACTGCTGAGGGGACTTGTGGACAGACCAGATGACGCACCGCTGATGGATCGTGACCTAGCAAAACACACAGATTCACACAATCACAATGAATCATTTACATTAGGCTTTAATAGACATTGCTCCTGCAGGGCCAGTGTACTGCAGAGTTTAGCTTCAACCCTAATTAAACACATCTGAAACTGCTAATCAATGTTTTACTATAAGCTAGCAACTTCTAGGCAGGTGTGTTGTGCTTGGAGCTAAACTCTGAAGGATAGTGGCCCTTCTGGACTGATTTTGGATGCCTCTGGTTTACATCGTTATCTCTATCAGATGCCGTTTAAAAGGGCAGTCTGTCATCTTTCAGGGTCACTGATGCCTGGTGAAGTGCTATGCTGTGCAAACAAGGACAAGCCACTTCCACATCAAATCAGTACCATTTTATTGATTTGCAAAGCAGCAATCTTTTTTTTTTTTTTTTTATGTAGGCCGTGTTCATATCTGGGCCAGAAAAAACAACGACCCTGAAATGAAAATTCTTTGACAAATAAATCCAAGTTCTTTCTAAGTGATCAGTAAAATGCAGAGAATTTTCTATGCTAACAATCAACGTGAAATTTGCACCTTTAAGCCTCAATATTTACATCTATATACATCTGCAGCTGGTACCCGACGGGTCTTGAATCTGACAGAGGTTTTCTTTTGAGCTTGTCAATAATGTGTAATGATCCCTGCTTAACGACACTGAAGCTTGTCAAGTTAATTGGCTTCGACTGCTTTGTGCTTAAAAAAATATCAACATCTCACTGCTTGAAAGGATTTTAATTTCTAGAGCTGTTTTTCATCGGATCTGCATGCACTAAATGCAAACCAGTGTTTACTACACGGAGCTTATTGAATGAATCAATTTAATAAATACTCTTAAGTAATTGTATGTATTTCATCCATCCCTCCATCCATTCATTGTTTAGCGTTTATCCTGTTCAGGGTCGTGGGGGCGCTGGAGTCTATCCCAACTAACTTAGGGTGTGAGTTAGGGCAGGGTACATCCTGTACAATCAGCAGTTAATTGCAGGACTAACACTTAGAGACAGACAAGCATTCACACACACATTCACTCCTATGGACAATTTAGTGTAGACAATTCACCTATGCCCAATCGCATGTGTTTGGAGGCAGGAGGAAACCGGAATACACGGGGAAAACCTGCGCAAGGATGGGGAGAACATGCAAACTCCACACAGAAAGACCCTGGGTGGAATCGAACCCATGACCTTCTTGCTGTGATGCAGGAGTGTTAACCACTTTGCCACTGCCTATTAATTGTATGTATTTTAAAAGACAATGTAAAATGAACACTTTTTTTGCTCCAGTTTCTACCACATAAGGTATTTGACTGCATACTGTATGTGAGACCGACTGAGGTGTCACTGGCATAACCGTGGAGGCTGGAGTGTAAACTGTAAGGCAAAACGGAAACAGTTAATCATCATTAAATGTGTCAAACACACCTTCATCTAACACTGAGGAAAGATCTGATCCAGAAATTGATCGATCACATATGATATTTAAATGCGCATTATCCTAATGGCATAATGTGTTTGATCACTCAGGCAGAAAATCATAACACAGAAAACATTTGGGCTGGATGCTGCACACACACGATCATTTGCTCCCACTATGTTTCATTTAATTAGCCATAAGTGACACAACATACAATTTAAGACATTCGAGCATGTGGGAAAGCAACACATTTGATTAGGCTGGGAGTGAAGAAAACAGTAACGACACGCACGCGCACGCGCACACGCACGCGCACGCGCACACGCACATCACACATCACACACACACACACACACACACACACACACACACACACACACACATCACATACACACACATCACAGACACACACATCGCATACACACACACACACACACACACACACACACACACACACACACACACACACACACACACACACACACATGCAAGACAAAAGCAATCAGAGGACAGAAGATAAACCTAAAAGGAAAAACTGGTGGCTTTTCAACATTCTACTGACCAAGGATGGATAGAGAGTTTGAAACTGGCACGCTATCGCTACATAAAAGGCTAATAGATGACATAAACGCACATTACCCTAAAGGCACATTATGTGTTTGATCACATGTGTGGATATCTAGTTTAAAAAGAAAATAAGAGCGCTAAAGATGGAGTGGAGCTTTTCTTAAAGATCCATTTTAAAGCATAATTTGATAAAGCTGTTTTTAAATGGGCTCCATGCGCACTTCAGATCTTAAGACGGGAAAAAAAAGGACAACGTTTGGTGAGTTAATGAACTATTCATCATCAGACGAGGCTCGAAAAGTTAATGCCTTCTACTTCCAACTCATTAATTCCTTTAACTTCATCACGCTTCTGTGTTTGCGCAGCGCAAATCTTTGTCTTGCAGCTGGACGCATGAATACCGCTGGGGCAAGAGATATGCAAACAAACACCGAAGGCACAAAAAGTGCAGGTAGAACGAGCGGGAAAATTAACCTCACTTTTTGGATACGACGGACAAAAAAAAAAAAAAGCTAAAGCCAGACATCAAAGAGAAAGATGAAAGGCACAAGAAGGGCGATAAGATGCGTTTGATGTTTGGGGAAGAAGCCAGAGGGAAACGGCTTTGCCAAAAAGTGAGGGGACGGATCAGAGCAAATAAGGATCTCTTATTCATTCCAATTTGCTGTATTTCCATAAAAGTTCATCTATGAACACTGGAAAAGTGGCGCAGCACAAAGAAGCTCTTTACTGCACGATCTCTACTATCTACAAGCCTCATGTGGAACTCGTAACCCTGTATTAACCAGAGATCAATCCGGTGATGTACATATCGATGATGGATTAAAAATGGGCTCCACTGCATCGTCGGAACTGAAGAGTTCGCACTGATGCTGATGCCTGCATTTCTTCTTTGCTTTGCACTTAAGGGTTGGCATCTGAAAAATCCAGGCTTTTACTGAGAACTGCTTTACTACAGCTGGACAAACAGAGCACTGTGGGTAATTACAGAGCTATCTTCAGCTACTTGTATAATCGTTGCTTGCTTCTAGAACATGCTGTGACTTCATATTACACGCAGGCCAAATGCTGTAAACATATTTGTCACCCAGGCTGTTATCGTTACGGAAGTGTGTGTGTGTGTGTGCGTGCGTGCGTGCGTGCGCGAATGAAACAGGCATGAACATTGACGTTTCTAGACGTTTTGGCATCCTAGGTAAGATTACTATTGTCCCTGCTGTCCTCTACAGCTGGATTTCTCTTCCGAAAAGCAGCGGCCGCTATCACCAGGGAGACTATTCAGATAATAGCAAGTAGCCAAATCGTACATAATACTGCATGTCAAAATAGCAACATAACGAAAAAAAAAAATATATATATATGTATATATATATATAAATAATAACAATAGTCTCAAGCGACAGGGTGGTTAGTGGTAGCTCAGTGGTTAAGGTGTTGAACGGCTTCTCCGAAGACCAGGGTTTGATTCCTACCACCGCCAAGCTACCACTGCTGGGCCCTTGAGCAAGGCCCTTAACCCTCATCTGCTCGGATGTAAGTCAATCTGGATAAGTTTGGCGTCTGCCAAATTCTATAAATGTAAAATGTAAAAGGTTAGCACTACTGCCTCACAGCAAGAAGGCCATGGGTAGAATTCCCACCCAGGGATTTTCTGTGTGGAGTTTGCATGTTCTCCCCATGCTTGGGCGGGTTTTCCCTGGGTACTCCAGTTTCCTCCTGCCTCCAAACACATGTGATTGGCCATAGATGAATTGGCTACTCTAAATTGTCCATAGGAGTGAATGTGTGTGTGAATGGTTGTCTGTCTCTAAGTGTTGGCTCTCTGATTAACTGCTGATTGTACAGGATGTACCCCGCCTCACACCATAAGTTAGCTGGGATACACTCCAGCGCCCCCACGACCCTGAACAGGATAAACGCTAGATAATGAATGGATGAATGAATGAATGCATTAATTTTCTCGGTGCGGTGGGGTGGGGGCAGGGCTTTAAGGGTTCTTTGATATCTTAATTTGATAACTATTCACGCCCTGTACCGTTTCTAGGCAGAGGCGTGAATAGTTATCAAATTAAGAGACAAAGACACATCGAGGTGATCACAAACAAGATAGTATATTGAGTTGTGTGTCTTAGGGCTATTGTTTGTCATGTCATTGCACTAAACCTTTGTCCTGAATTTGCACATGTGCACTTTATGTAGGTCGTGTAGTTTTATGTTGTAGCACATTGGTCCTGCAGGGACGCTGTATCGTTCCTCTCTGTACTGTACTGAAATGACAATAAATGTCACTTGACTTAACTGGTTAAATTTTTTTTACGGATACTACGGATGATACACTCTGTGCCCTTTACACAGTCTCAGGGTGGTCATATTGTATTGTTCTAATACCTCTGTCCATGCTGGTTCATGTCAATAGCACGCCGTACAGGAACAGGAGATCCTCCATCAGTTACACTCAGCACCTCCATAGACTTGCGCTCTGGTCTCCTCTTGTTGTGTCTGGTCAGCAAAGGAGAGTCCACACGCTTTCTTGGAGGATCTGTGAGGCATTGTGATTTTTTTGTTCATTTTGTACAGGAACATATAATATATGGAGAAATATACATCCATGTGTGTTTTACTCCAATAACTTTCACACTTCTGAAAAGGTTTTCCACTGGATTGTGGAGTGTGACTGTGGGGATTTGGTCATTGGTCACAGACACCATAATTAGATCGGACACTAATGTTGGGTAAGAAGGTCTGGGGTGCAGTCAGTGTTCCTGTTCATCCCAGAGGTGTTCAGTGGGGTTGAATCAGAGTCAAGGCTTTGTGCAGAATGCTCAAGATCTTCCACACCAACCAAAACAAACCTGGACTTCCAAAACAAACCAAATGTCTTCATGGAGCTCAGGGACTTTGTGCACAGCGGCATTGTCATACTGGAACCGTCTTTGGGTCTCTTAGTTCCAGGAAAGAGAAATGTTAATGCTACATCATATAGAAGCTGAGAATCTGAGAAAATTGTGTATTTAGTTTGTAAGTATTTTTGCAAACTGTGTACTTTTAACTCTGTGGCAACAATTTGGGGCAGACACAGTTACAGGTGTGTTGGTAGGGTGTCCACAAAGTTTTGGCCAAAAAGGGTATGAGACACTGGATAACATCTTCTAATGAGTGTGAAGGAAGTAAAGCTCATTACCAATCTCATTCCGTGGAGGCAGGTTCTGGTCCTCGTGGCTGGGATACCGCTCCTTACGGTCCAGCAGGAGGAAGTAGATCATTTTCTCCTGGTTGTCTCTAGGATGAAGAATTGAAAAAGAGAAAAGACTATAAGATGCAACCGAGATGGTGTTTCCTTCTTCCTTTTCCAGTTTTAAACGGTCACTGAAAGGCTACATAGATCTATAGTCTCGGCTGTTAAAAAATATATAGATACATTCCTTCTGATGAGTTAATAAAACCAAGACAAGGAGCTCAGCGTGAAAAATCAGCCGCTTGATGTGGAAACACGGTCCCAACAGAGGGAACTCACGGTGGCCCATAAAAACCATCTCATAATCGCAGTCTGCCTAAAAACCAGCCGCGTTAGGAAAGTGTGTGTGTGTGTGTGTGTGTGTGTGTGTGTGTGTGTGTGTGTGTGTGTGTGTGTGTGTGTGTGTGTGTG
>JAOUQX010000030.1:6400557-6411154 GCA_028566295.1 Liobagrus marginatus
GTAGTCGCCAAAGAATTTCACTATATGCTGTATTGTACAATGTATATGTGACCAATAAACTTGAACTTGAACTTGAATATCATAGCCTTCACTCAACCAGGAAGCCACTGCCCTCTTCAGGACCCGTTTCTTTCCCCAAAGAACCTACAGCTAAGAAAAAGCTCATTTTACGCTGGAAGTGAGTAGCTCAGTGATTAAGGTGTTGGACTGTTGCTTGGAAGATTGTGGGTTAAATTCCAAGCACAACCAATCTGCCACTGCTGGGGCCCCTGAGCAAGGCCCTTAACCCTCAACCGTTCAGTTGGATTAAAAAAAAAAAAAGAGATGTAAGTTGCTCTGGATAAGAGCATCTGCCAAATGCCAGAAATGTAACTACATCAGCTCACATTATATCAAATAATCCCTTCATATATGATTGAAATATTGAAATACTGTAGACAAACACAGCAGACAAGGAGAATCCTGAGTTCCTGTAATCAATGCTTAAATGCTAATCTGTTTCAACTGGTTTCTGAGATGTACAAGCAAAATCCATCTTGTTGTCACTTCCTTAATAAAATACCTCCATGCTGAGTGTTCAGGCCGAGAATAAATATATGTTCCTGTCTTTAATTCGTATTAAATATGCATGATTATAGGGCAAACAATTAGCATCTAACGCATAAGTTGCTAGAAATCAAGTGAAGACTCAAATTCTGGCAGGGATAATTAGGCATGTGCTGCCTTAATAATTGCACAGTGGCTAATGCAAAATGCTGTGTTGCACTTCTAGTCCCTGCAAATCAGTGCAATTACATTAACCAGGCTCTTATAATTACCCCCAATCCAGAAGTACACAGCTTTCCTCCAGGCCTCTGGCACACACCTCCCACACAGCGCTCATTCCATCTTGATTTTACGATGCTGTTCATTATTATCGTCATGTTCCATGTTTGTTATTGCCATCTTTAATTAGTTCTCCTAGGAAGTGACTTATAGTGAATGCGCTATTATTAAAGTGGGTATTTTATATAAAATCTCTATCCTGTATGACTTGCATAGGAATTTGCAAAAGTCTTTGGTGGTCCAGTGGTCAGGATTCTGTGCTCTCACTGCCATGATCTGGTTTTGATTCCCTTGTAGGAAACCAACACAGCTACTGTGGGGCTAACTCTCAGTGCCGGCCCAAGCCCGGGGGAAATAGGAGAGTTATGTTAGAAAGGACAATCGGTGTAAAGATCTGTTGCAAAAAAAAATGTAGATCAGGTGACCCACTTCAAAAACAACAGAACCAGTCAGATGGGGAAGATCCTGTGAAAGAGAGAGTTATGCAAAAGATTATGTTCAAAAGAGTATGAATTTTTTTTTTTCATTTTTGAATTTCATTACCCACAATGCAATACAACTACGCGTTGTACTGTTACTACATGTAACAAAGATGCACGAGGTTCCTATTGTGTAGTATTTCCACATTCTGTAATTTATTAAGTAGGATATTGTTTTTTAATATTATTTTGTTATATTTGTTTCTTAATATTTCCATTTATCATGTTTTTACTTAGTTCTTGTCTTCAATTTACTTATAGGCACAGGACACATAGGCCAGATTATCATTTCACTGAAATATGTATATTGTCTATAACTACATTCATTCATTGTCTAGGGCTAGTCGGGGTTGCTGGAGTCTATCCCAGCTAACTTAGTGTGTGAGGTGGGGTACACACTGTACAATCAGCAGTTAATCACAGGAGACAGACAACCATTCACACACACATTCACTCCTATGGACAATTTATCTATTATTTTTATAATATATATATATACATACATATATATATATATAAAAATTTTCTATAAGTAGCATTTCCCTCTTGCTTCATCTGCACTAAGAGTTATGACACAGCAGTGCTTTGGTTCTTAGGTCCAATTCTTTCACTTCATCATCTGAAAATGCTAATATCATTATCATCATCGCTACTGCACTCATCCTAACGCAGGTTGATATTAGTCAAGCTACGGTTCTGCTATAAATTAGAGCCGCTGCGTTGCATTCGGGAACATTTTAATTCCCATGCGTTTCTGCATTATATAAACATTAGCGTTATTCAAAATTGGTGTAAGAGAAAAGATGCTCGTTCTCGTTTGTATTAATCTCGTGAGCTAACAATAAATCCTGACATTTATTCCTTATGTTTGACAATGCAGTTGTAACTGCTCTTCTGTCGTCCCCTTGTGATGTGAACATGCAGATTAAATGAGAACTTCTCACATGAATAATGTAAATACAGCAGCAAGCAGCACGTTAGTGCCCGACTTGACTAGGCACATATCGCTTATTTCCGGAGAAACACATTAGCTGCATTTCAAGATAGAGGCTTGCTTTAAGAGACATACTGTATCGACTCAGTGATGGAACAAACAGCCTTTCCCATCCTGTTACTATAATGGAACCTGTCATCAGTGCACTTGTTCTTGGCTTCCTCTAAGTGACTTTAGCTCCTAAGGCCTGAGCTATAGATGATATACGGTGGCGGTTAAACCTGAATCCTTTGACACAATGATCCTGGTAGCGGTGAGCAGACACATGGATTCGCCAGGGATACAAATGAGTCACTCTGGTCAAATCTATGTGACCTGGGTGTTTGCTTGAAAAAGCTTTCTTGGATTGAGGTCAGTAAAGTGTCACTGAGGGGGAAGAAAAGGAGTCACGGGCGGTGTGCAGCTTTCAGCCCGTTAGCCTCTGGTTTCTGAGAGCCAATCACCTGATGCCTGGAAAACCCACTCACTGGGACTCTCAGTTTCACACCCAGAGGCCAGTAAAAATCGACAAGGCCACAGCCGAACATTAAACCCAATAAATGCCTTTATGGCCTTTTGTGTTACATTTATGAGTTTTCTGTCGAGAAGTTACAAGCCTGATGTGCTACAGTGTACCACAATATATCAAACACACAGCAGTCCAAATCAAACAGCAATGTTCTGTGCACACCCAGGGGGCTTGTAATCGGCTTTATTTATTTAAAAAAAAAAATTTAAGTAAGGCATATAATACACTGGAACGTAGTTGAAAACTAACTGAAATTTGTAAAAAATCTGAAAAGATAACTGATAATCAGTGTTATTTTGCCTGAATATTAAATATCAACCAAAATCATTGTGATGCAACTGAAAACAGGCTGGGCAGTAACGTGACAACTGTTGGAAGTGTTGCTACCTCACAGCTGCTGGGTCTCTGATTTGGTCCTGTGCTTGGGTTACACTCTGGAGTTTTAAAGTCTGCCTCATGTCCATATAGGTTTGCTCCAGGTTCTCTGGTTCCCTCCTACATTCCAATATGACATCAGTAGCTGGATTGGCGATGCTAATTTGCCTACAGTAGGAGTATATGAAATTCTTAAGTGTATGGTAGCCTGCCATCTGTGCAATATTCCCTACTCACACTCATGAAGTACATCGAAGTAGGGTTCAGTGACCATGGATAAAGCAGTTGTTTGATATGACCTTGTCATTTTACATAAAGATCCAATCTTTTAAAGTAAAAATTAATATAATTAGAAAATATATTGGGCATTAATGAAATTATACACACACACAGTATGTAATATGTAATAAATTGTTATGGCGACCAGATCAGAAACTATAAAATTCATCCACTATTTAATTCCATTAATAATTAACTGAGGAAACTAACATTTGACTTAAACTACTCCTACCAGTCAACTATTTACCTGTTTTGTGATTAAACAGGGCCAGTTGAGCAGACTGAACGGAACACAGACCACAATGTTAAAGCTATTAAAGGTTGTAAGGTGGAATCCCGAGCAGTGACAGACCTATTAGCAGCAGCGGCTTTGCTGACACAGAACTGTCCACAAGCTTCCAGCAAATTAGAGTCAGCAGCTTCCTCACACCCAAGCGGACTCGTGCTTAGACTAGCATGGGGGTCTTTCTCCTCCTTCTGTGGACAATAAAAGCTGATTAGAGTTGAAACAGTTGGCCGGTCGTCCCCTCCTTCACAGCTGTTGGATTAGAGGCCGAAGTCTGTCATCTGTGAAATGAAATTTTGGATGGCCGAGTGGGGAGAGGCCACATGTGGGCGTGTGAGTGTGTGTTAAGAGGGAAAAGGGGTTTGAACAGAAGGCCTGCAGGATACCAGATTGAAGGTTAAAGGTTCACAGCAATATAGAATATTTAGTATATAAAGAGACACTGGATGAATATATTTATTGGCATGAACCTCGTACAGCCTCTTATGCTGGGATTTATTTTACGATTTGTCATGGGTAACGTTGTGGAGACCGAGCCTGATAGCAGGATTCTTAAACATTCTGTTATAATTTGTTTCACATCATCTGCTATACTACAGATGTCTGAGGATTTAAAACATTTTTTTAAAGAATTTTTGAAAAATCTGATATGGGGGTGATGGTGGCTCAATGTTAACGGTCAGTGATCAGAGGGTCGGGGTTCAAGTCTCGCAACAGGCAAGCTACCATCATTGGGTCCTTGAGCAAGGCTCTTAACCTCAGATGCTCCAGGGGCACCACATGTTCTGGCTGACCCTGTGCTCTGACCCCAACCTTCAAATTCATAAGCTGGGATTTGCAGAATAAAAACATTTCACTGCATGTACGTGTATGTGATAAATATGATCTGAATTTGATAAAGTAAGAAAGAAAATTTTCAACTTAGGAAATATAAACTTAAATCTCTACAATTTCTGCTGATAATTAGCCTAGCAAAAATCAGTGAGAACAAGGCCAATTCCTGTTGTTTTGAAATGAGGTACTATAATTGTAAATATAAGAAAAGCACAAGTTAGAAAATCAAAGTAAAGAACTATTAAAAGAGAAATGCTTTGCATTGTTTCAAAATATATTTTTGTCAAATCTTTTTGACATTTTAATTAAAAAGAAGCAATAAAGCCCAGGTTTTTAAGCAGGATATAGTGGAGAGGCTGCTACTATACTGTAGGTGAGAGCAAGGATCTCGTCAGCTTCATCACATGCACTCTACTCACGGTATCCTGATCGAACGCACCCTAAGAATAAATCCCTTCAAAATACGACAAAGCCTCTCACCCTCAGCACCTGATCCCGCATCAGAGGAAGATGTAAAGCCGGTGTCACAGCTTTAGACCTCTGAGACTCACCGGTCGGGAAGTAACCCCAACACATCTCTTTCAGGGATTTAGATCTTAAACAGAAACGGTAGAGAAAAAAAATAGATGGTGTCATGGTTTCAAGTGGTTAAGGGCTATACTGTCTGCTATGTACATCGTTGATCCTTACACACTGCCTGATTTCAATGCAAATCACAAAAACAAGAATTATCCATTTGACAATATTTAAAAGAAAAGTGCAACTAAAGCTTTTTACAGCTTAAGCTTCAGGATTTTAATTCAATCTCTTTAAAGCGCTACATAATATAGTGAGACTGTGTGTTTAACGTATGCAGATATAAAGACAAATAATAACACAAAACATACATCATATACACAATGCAGTAACACAAAAAAATAATCAGTGTTACAGTTGATCTAGTTACAATCTTAATCGTAGTATAATGTAGGAGAAAGTAAAATAATATTAATAAAGCTCAAGCCATTTCATTACACAGCAAAGTCACTTACAGGATTTGAGTCATTTCTGTTGTAAGTATACAATATCAAACAAACTAGTCCTAAGTAGCAAAAATATTTCTATAAACCTTTTTCTGATAGGGCTCATGATGATTATCTTCCGACACACAATTACGCAAACAGGGTGCAATTGCAATAAAGCAAAACTACTACTACTGCTACTACTAATAATAATAATGCACAAACAATACACAATATTTGGAATGTACTGTATTTTTTTCCGTTTGCATTGTCAAGGACTATTATTTATTAATTAAATTTACTATTTATTCCATTAATTCTTTAGGCGTTGATCAATTGGTGAAAAAATACTTTGATTATGACTCCTAATATGTCGGAGCAGATTGTTGAGTGTTGGACAAAAAAAGTACAAAAGGTAAAAATGCCTATTTACTTCATAGCAACAGTCATCACAATAATTTGCATTCCTTCTGCCAAGTGATATTCAAAATCATCTGGGAAATTCCCTTCACATATTTAATCATAGCAATGCAAAAAAGTACACCCCCCCCCCCCAAGAAATAATCACTATTCATTATCGCTTGATTCCAATGCCCTTAACATTGTAGTGATGTGTTAAGAACCTGTGCTTCTGTACAGACAAGACAAATGGTCTAAAATGACATTGTAATACTAATCTACTATGCTGACATTTGATTGTTCTATAAATTTAAATGTGGAATCATTTTGTTTGTAGATGAGGCGTAGATAACGCACTAAATGCAGGTTTGGATACAACTGAGAATACAGGTAAAGGATTGAAAGGAGTGTTGAGCTTCGAGTTGGTCAGTAGAGGTCGCTGAGGCCTGCGTTTTTTCTGGCTTTCTGCATCAAAGCACGCAACTGGAACTGCTTCCGTGAGAGAAGTCTTACGTGCTACAATAGAAACACAGCACAAAAATAATCTGTAAGCCTATGAAGGATTTTAGCTGTACGGGCTATTTTGTGCTGTTTATCACTAAGTCAATGCAAATACACTTCTAATCAAGAGTTTTTCAACATGAACATTTACAGATTGTGGACAAAAAAAGTTTTAAATGAGACATAAATGAAGACATTAGTATATTAGTTTGGAACGATAGTTTAGTGTTTTAATTTGTAATCATGGTCACAATCAATAAATGAAACATTTAAAGTTTAAAGTTATTAGATACTCATTCGTGTGCGTCAATCGTCCATCCATCCATTTGGAACATGCATTTGACGTGGGGAAAAAACTGGAAGCAAATGTGTTAAATCTCCTGAAAACTTTTCTTAATACCCCAAACTCTTCCATAAGAAAAAATAAAAATAATAAAAGAACAAAAATGTTTATCTTTTTATTAGAAGATGATATTAAAGAAGCAGAACATGTTAGAATGAGCATGTTAATATAAATCTATCATTCAGTGGGGAAGTGGTAGCTCAATGGTTAAGGTGTTGGACTGTTGATCCAAAAATCGTTGGTTCGATTTCCAGCACCACCACGTTACCAGTGCTGGGCCCTTGAGCAAGGCCCTTAAGCCTCAACTGCTCGGTTGGATAAATGTAAGTCGCTCTGGTGACTAAATGCCAGAAGTGTAAATGTCTAAGCCATGGTTTTAAATGCAAATAATGCATACCAATCATATTTCAAATTCATATTTCAAAATGCTAACTTAAATCGGATTGTTACTCTTTTTTTAAACATTTTTTTTAATCGGATTTTTCACAGCAGGTCTGACAGTAATACCGCTGCAATGTACTCGATGGATTCATATGAATGCACTTCTAGTATCATTAACGTTTCTATAAAAGCTCATAATAGCAGAAACGCTGACCTTGAGGAAGACGTCCAAGTCGATGACGTCTTTGCGTAGTGCCTCACCCAGGTAGAAGATAGTGTCTTCGATGGCGTTCTCCTCAGCATAGAGGTTGAGAATTTGGCGGTACAGTGGCGCCGTGGGCACAATCAGTTCGTCGATATCGTTATTCTCAGACTGCTGCTCCATTTTGTCCAGAGCAGCTGTAAGCTCCTCGTCTTTCTTTTTAAGCAGCTCTATGTTTCTGTCCGCATCAGTCTAAACAAAGAAGAGGTAAAAAACAAAAGTGGTTCTTAGCAATTAAGCTAGACTGCAAGAGTCCAAACCATTCCAGTGAATTAAATCGATCTCCAAAGCTGCATTAGGTCTACAATCATTCATTTTAAAGCTTTTCTTTGGACTGGACTCAAAAGAAACTGGAGTATCTGGAGGAAACCCCCGAATCTTGAAGAAAAAAAAAACTTGGTGTACACAGGGCAGAATTAAACCCCTTTAACTAAACGTAAACCCATAAGCCATTATTCAATCATTTCAGCCAGTTTATTTTCAGGCTATAAAGAGAAAAAACATACTATCTCCTGGTCCAATTTGGAGACCATCTCCTCCAGCTTCTGGTGTCCCTTTTTCAGGTCCTCCTCGGTCCTCTTTAAAGCGTCTAGTTCAGCCTGAGCGCGGTCCATCTCCTCCTTCATCCGCCAGCGCAGTTTATCACTGACCGCAGAAACCAGAGATGCACGGATCGTGTCCTCACCGATTGTGGCATCACGACTGGGACCTGGGTCATGTAAACAATTTCATTTGGCCAGATGTCCTTTCAGACAGTCGGCCGCCATGCAAAAACTAAACGTACACTCGGGTTTTAAATGACACACCTCCAGCAATGGTGGGAGTATAGTGTGGGGTTCCAGATGTGGCTGGGTATCCAGTAGTAGCAGCAGGGTACGGATAACCCTGGAAACCTCTAACAGAAACATTAATTAGATGGTTGTGGAACAAAGATTTAATAATATGGGCAGGAGTAAAAACATTAAAGACTTTTACCCTGGGATAGGTGAGTAACTCTGGCCAAATGGAGTGCTTGGGGTATTTGGCAGGTAGGAAGCTACAAGAAAGAGGCACATATTAGATCAACACAATTGTTAGATGATTTTTATCAGTGAAAATGTAAAACATTTAAGAAGTCACTTATATCTACATATCACATATAAGTATCACATGCAGTGGTTAAAGTCTCTGACTGCAGGAGGACAGGTCTAAATAACCAAACAGTCAACACAATGGCATTGCTGCTGTGACCTGTGGTGTTGCTTGTCGCTGCTTTAACATTTAGACAGGTGTTCCAATGATGGGCAACTTCTGACTAGTAGATGGCACTCGCACGCCTCAAAAGCACAGTCCATAAAATACCTCCTAAGTCGCGTCAGTGCACAGTCACTGCTAAGACCCAGACTAGCGCTTCCCTGTCAGACTTGTTGTCCCATTATAAGCAAATACCAGGCGAAATTTGATGATGACTGAATAATGCGTAAGAGGAGCATAGGAAAAAAAGGTTTCGTTATTTCGCTTTCCCGGATGGCAGAAAATCTAGTTATGAAGTTGGGGGCATATGGTGCTTGAATTCATCTCGAATTGTGAAACCAAAGGATGGATTTCTTTTTCATTTTTGACACCTGGATCAAAGGGTTTAACCATAAACATACTTTCAATTTAGGCAGAATGTTGTGGTGCTAGTGCATTGGCAGCACTTGACTAAAACTTAATCAGTGGCAAATTAGTTCCCAAATGATTCTATGGGTTTCCATAGAAACTAGATGAAGAACAACAACAACTAAGGTATAATAATAACGATAGGTCCAAACACATGCGATTGGGCATAGGTGAATTGCCTACTCTAAATTGTCCATCGGAGTGAATGAGTGTGAATGGTTATCTGTCTCTAAGTGTTGGCCCTGGGATAAACTAGTGATTGTCCAGGGTGTACCCCACCTCACACTCTAAGTTAGCTGGGATAGGATCCATGACGAGCCTGAACGCTTAACGGATAAGCAGTAGACAATGAATGAATGAATGAAAAAGCTAGAGGAAAGATACAAAATCTGCTCTGACTGTTCAGATTGAGGCACACATTCGCAAATCAATTACTACAGACAAATTTGTTGTTATAGTATGCTAATTATGAAGTACTATAATATTAAATAAAATATACAAACAAACAGAATAGAATAAAATTAAAATACACCATTAGGCGGACCAGAAGTTTGAAATCCTGGATAAGCTGTCTGTGTGGTGGGCCGAGCAAAAACTGGTGGCTCTTCTCCAAAAACCACAATCATCACCTGGATCAGCCCAAACAAATCTGACTCAGGCTAAAGCAACAGACATACAAAAAAAGATTATTGGTTAGTGCATAAAATAAAATACTTTAACAGCGTTTAAAGGATTCCAGGGCTATTCCACATGCTTCCACTTACATGCTTCCATTCGTGCAGATAGGGGAGGTAGATTTTTCCATTGGCGTCGACGTGCTTCCCTGTTTTGATCATCATAGCACTAGTGGGCTTGACAAAGCAGATGGGTGGATTGTATGGATAGGTGTCTAGCAGCCACAGGCAAATAGGAATGTTGTATACATTTCCTAAAGTAATAGAAAACAAGTTATAGTGAATCTATAATTAGTCAACCATATAACTATATATAAGGAAAGCTATACAATTCTAAAGTTGCATAGAACCCTATTTTTCTTTTTTTCAGCAGCTTTGGTCACTGTTATGATAGCATGCTTTAAGACATACCAACTGTTCATTAGATGTTTGCATTCAATCCAGAATACCTTTCACACATTTACACATAAAACTGGTTAAATGATCCAAAATTGGCCATAATATTGATATGCAGGGTCAGATCAGTACATCAATTAAAATCCATTAACGCACCACAAATAGAGGTTTCTTCATGACAAACAAATTAGCAAATAAAGTAGCTGGGTTCTTGTTTTGTAGTAATTGCATTAGCAATAGTGTCCTTGTACACTGTACATTCACTGTCGAATAAATGGAAGACAGACAGACGAGATTTAACACTGTAAGACAATGTCTACATTCTTATGTACATTCTTATGTACAGGGTGATGGTGGCTCAGTGGGTAAGGCTCTGAGTCAGTGATCAGAGGATCGGGGGTTCGAGCCCCGCTCCAGAC
>JAOUQX010000030.1:6566243-6577202 GCA_028566295.1 Liobagrus marginatus
CCTCCTCCCCCTCCCCCTCTATATTCTCCCTGAATACGTGACAGGCTGCACTATAAGAAAAAAAATATTCCCGCCATTATATTTGGTGAAAATTGAAAACAAATATCACAGCCACAAACCCCAGGGAGCACTTAAGTGCTCAGGGATGCAACTTATCAAATAGCAAATATCCAGTAGAAAGCTAGAAAGCTAAGGATAGTCGTATCATGCTGAGCCGGTATGTAATGGAAAAGGTTCTGGAATGGACTAAGCTGTTTGTGTCTGATGCATAATAAGGAAGCAAAAAATTGCTCGGTTAAATGGAACCATGGATTTCATACCATTCCTGAAGTTCATTTAGCAAACACTTTCTTTTGGCCGTGTCTTTTGAAGCCCACTTAGTGTAATAAAATAATGCTGAATGAATTACTGCCTCATTGTCTGAAGATTTGTCACCATAATGTTCTTTCCCCCAGCCACACTTGAGGGAACTGGAGGGAAAGCACTCGCTTGAGCGCTGGTGCTGTACCATTTGCAGTAAGATCTACTATTATTTAGTCATTACAGTATCACATATACAATAGACAATAGACAATGCTATTTTGTGCATTATTGAGCCATTACTGTGACACAAAATTATTTTACTTCTTAATGTCGCACAACATTTAAGCATTCTTTTGGGTTGTGATTATTACTATATTTATTTCCCAGTCCAAAAAAACTCTACTTAGTTGTGATTATTGTAGATCAATGTGATAAATGATCTGTAGAGTTGTTACTGTGTGTGTGTTCCTTTAAGAACATCGGTACCCCTGGTGGGGAGCAGCAGTAGCAGTATTGTGTTATTATATCGTAGTATTCAGCGTGTCATGAGTGTAGTACATGTTCTGTTAATAAAGTTAAGTATATTCACATATAATGGACATTGTGATGATTAACGGAATCAACAACAATTATGAATTTGGACAATTCACGCCAATATGACTCATATGAAATTTACAACATTGTTGCCAGAGAAGCTGGTGAAATTGATGACAGCACCCTTCCTTCCTCACTTCCTTTCTGCCTCCCTAAAGGCCGTCCTCTGCTGTCCAGGTTGAGAGAAAGTAGAGGAGGACGACTGTGTCTTGATTTAGGCATGATGGCAGGACGGAAGACCTGACTGCGGCGCTGAGCTTTGAGCAGGCCAAGGAGGAGGAGGCCATCCATCAAGTGTCTCCGAGTGCAGCCAAGGAGTCTCTCGTACATACGTCCTGGCCCATGATGGATGACTATATCACATGGCTTTCTTATTATTTCAAAAGAGGCCAACGGAAAGCAGTGAGTGAGTTTAAACACTGGAGAGTTGAGTTGTGCTAGTGAAACCATGCCTGTGCTATGAACCTATCTTTTTAAATGGCTGGTCTAAGTGGTAGGGCTTTTCATTTGATAAACACTCTTTGGAAATGAGCCCAGCCACAAAGCTACATACAATAGCACATGTTTATACCTCACAACCTGTTTATTTTTATTTTTTTGCAAGCGCTGTAGCATTTAAAGCTGATACAATAAAGATGTAGCTGGATTTGAATAATAATCCTGTTTAATAAATTCGATGTTATACTTATGTAATATGCAGTGTGTATTTTAGGGAACGCTATATCTGTGTCTTCATTTCTTTTCTTTTTTATTTTTCTGAGCGAATGAATCTTTCCAAAAAATAAAAAATACCCGGATTACTAGATTGAAAATATTTCCTAAATCTCACTTCTTCCTGTATGCAGTTCTTAATTTTCCCCAAATATGCCAATGGTGTTTACGGCCAAGAACACAATTTCATTTCCGGTTTCAGTAAAGCTTTGCAAAAATGTAAGCACTATATTTTGTGAAAAGCATTTGATTGTATATATGATGTAAAATGGATGTATTTGGGGGTCTTTTCCGGCGTAGACACAAAGTGGAAACTAAAGAACGGAATATGTAGTCAGTCTTATTAATGAAAAAAATGATATATAGTTACATACAAATATTGTTTTTAAACCAAACATGATTATGTTTCTGATTCTAAACTTAATTTTAACCTGTTTAATTACTAGCTTAAATAATGTAGCATGAATGTTATCATTTCAAATGCACCACATTAAACACTATGAAGTCTCAATAGGATGTTGATGCTATAATGCAACTATAACTCTTTTATTACGTTTAGGTACTTACAGGTGAAGTTCTAGACCCTATTTAGGGGGGATTTAGTCCTTGTCTGTCATTTCAGCCCCCATAAACATATCAACTATCAAGATTTCGAATTTATCCACTTTTCATATTCTGCTTCGTTAGAAGCGCAACCTGTTTGTGCTGAATATCAGCCGCAGGCGGAAGACGATGTCAAGCAAATCACTTTCATGAAACTTTTGGAAGGCGTAGGAGGTTTTAGGAAATATTGTCTAATTTTTTTCTAATTCCTTAGCCTGCATTAACGCATTCAATGCTTACATTATCAATGGAAATTAGCTAGCCATAGTACGGAGCCCAGCACATGACATGAGGGCTAAATATAACATAACGTAGCAAACTAATTAACAATTTGTGATTGTTTTCATTTAGTTAAATGGTGGGCCGTGGCTATGATTTACGAAAACAAAGAAATAATTAAATAATAGTTGTGAAAACGAATAAGGCATTTCTCGAATATAGAGTATATTTTTGTATTTAGCTAGCTAACAGTAATATTGTTTTATGATAATAATGAGATGGTAACTAAAAAGAGTATGTTTACATTTATACATTTAAAGGCTTTTTTATGGCTGTATATATGACGTTGTTCTTTTTAAAACTAAAGGCCCCCTCTAAAGATGAAATCCTAGATCCGCCCCTGGGTACTTACTTTAGTTCGTAGAATAGTGTGGTAATTTTTGTAAAAAATAAAAATAAATGTTAAAATTTTTCAGTACAAATAAAGAACAATATTTCTTAATGTTAATACTTCAAGTACATAAAACCGATACACACATGTAAATAATTTGACCTTATTATTTTAACAACATTTTTGGCTGCTGCCTTTTTGCCTAACAATCCACTAGATTTTACAGATCTGCAGTAAACAAAGATTTAGCACTAGCCAATGCCAGAAACTATTGTTATATGTGTCCCTGGAATGCGCCATTTCCAAATGTTATTTTACTATCTGGTCAATATTTTGCAAATTATAATAATGTACTTAATTATTTGTGAAATCAAATGTCAAAATGTGGATGAAACTGAAAGGTCTTTACCTTCCCAGTCTGAAGTCAGGTCAGTCATGTACTTCTGAATAGCATCTGTAATTCTAATCAGAATATGTGTGATGAGGTCATATCCCTTCATACCACTGCCAAGCAAACGACACTTCACTCATTAGCCCATCCCTTTCTCAGACACTCTGCTCAGATCTCATTGTGTCTGGCAGACATCTCATTATGGGTGGCAGTTCATCATCTGAAAATGAAATCCCAACAAACCTGAACTGCTTCTTATACCAAGCGATTCATTCAGATATCAGGATCTTCTGATGTTCCTGGATACCTCTGATCTCACATTCAATCATTGCATGCAAGCTTGGGTTAACCATCGACAATCATCTGTCCTTTTCCTCTCACACTGCTAAACCGACACAGTTTGTCCATTTCTCTTTTACAATGTTAGAAGGATTTGTCCATTTCTACTCATACAGGCCACTCAGTCCCTTGTCATTTCGAAACTGGACTACTGCTACTTGCTTCTGGCAGGGTCATCTCTGAGCACAATTTCACCTCTGCAAATGATCCAGAATGCAGCTGTATGACTTGTTTTTAACCTTCCCAAGTTCCTTCACACTACCACGCATCAGATTTAAAACACTGATGTTTGCCTTCATAGCTAAAAAAAAAAACTGACCAGCGCCCATTTACCTCAAAGCTCTTATCACACGCATTACACCGCACCACACTCCCTGTGACACGCCAACTCTGCTGGCATGCTTCCACAATTTCTCATGGCATGGTACAAGGAAGGTACATTATACATCAATATATTATATTAAAATATATATTAACAAAATATTCTACCACCTTGGGTGGTGAATAAACTTCCCCTAGATGTCAAAACAGTCAATGGCACTCTTAAAATTATGTCTGCACACTTCCTGAAGAGCTTAAAGTTGTATAAAAAATTTTTTTTAAAGCATTCTATGTATGCATTACGTACTAAAGTACCTTGCAAAAGAGTTTCTAGTTTGATCTTATTTATCATCTTTGACTTAATAAGCCTGGTACCGGATGTATTTATTTATAGAGACCTTAAAGCACTTCTGTAAATGGAAATGTTAATGTTTGTACACATGCATGTAGTAATGAATGTAGATAACTAACATTCAGTCTTTGGAAGCAGCTGCATCGCGTCAGTGTTGTTCGACTGCTTTCAAAGTCGTCCAATTTACAGCATGTTGAGTCTAAATATTGCTTGAATATATTTAGTGCGAGTATGCAGAACTACAGGTCAGTTAAGACTATGTCATTGCTCCCAAGATCATCCAGCCCAAAACGATCAACTCTAAAACGGGTTATTGGTGCTTCCATTTGTATTGCTTGTATTATTACTTGTATTATTAGGGAAGTGGTAGCTCAGTGGTTAAGGTGTCGGACTTCTGATCCGAAAACCGGGGTTCAATTCCCAGCACTACCATTGCTGGGCCCCAGAGCAAGGCCCTTAATGTTTAACTGATCGGATGTAAGCCACATGAGTCAGGATTAGAGCGCCTGCTAAATAAAAGTAGTAAATGTATTACTGCTTTGAGTTTCATTCAAATCTCAGTGAAAGAAAGTCAGAGATTTCATCTAGCCTACAGACCTAAATAAAAGTCATTTAGAAGAGTGGTCAGTTAAAATAGGACGAAGAAGAAAGGCAATTTGTTAGCTTTTTTTTAAAGCATTATAGTGTTATTCAGGAGTACAGTCTGAATCGCTGTAACAGCATTCGAAACAGAACCTTAGACAGCTGTTGAAATATCTTTATATTCTACTTGATAAACAGGAGCACAGAAGCATTACACCTGCAGTCGCTCAACGTTGTTTGTACATACGCTTATTATTGAAGCACATACTTCTACATGTACAGTATGTTTGGCATCCTGTCTGAGAAGCATCAAGTATTAGGTCTGTGGGGCTGAGTTGTAGTAGAGACGTTCCCTCAGGCCTTGCATGTGTGTCTGAGCGACCGACACAGCGATAGAGAGAGGCAGGGTGAGACTGAGTAGGAGAGAGAGAGAGAGAGAGAGAGAGAGGGAGAGAGAGAGAGAGAGAGAGAGAGAGAGATGAGGGAAGAAGGAGAGATATGGTGGGTAGATGAGAGGAAGCTCAGGTGTTGGGACACAACAGAATCCAGTGTGGCAATGTGTAATTTTTATTTTTTTTTCGAATATGCTACACAATACACTGACAACAATGATGTCCTTTATTAGTGTGTTCCTCAGGTGCATCAGCCGAGCAAGGGGACTATGCTACACTAAATCAAATTCAGGGACTACAGCATCCTCTTTATTTATTTTCCTCTTCATTCACTTCGGTTCTTAAGCTTAAACAGGGAATATGTTAGGACAAGTGTGAGTCTCAGTGACAGAAGTTCTTGTTATCGCCAGTTGTAAAGCTGAGTCACTAGAGGACTGCATTTTGGGAGGAACTTTGTTTGATTCTAGCAGACATCTGGTATGCCGTCATTGCCTGGGGATATGACTGATAAAAGGCAGAGCATCATGAATGAACGTTTCATGGGCTACTGTATCTGGATTCTTGTGAGAGAGAGAAAGAGAGAAAAGCAAAGATAAGGAAATGTCGAGAGAATGATCCATGGCCTGAAGTAAGGATTTTAATAATTTTTTAGCACAGTATATTACATTACACGCCTGCCTCACAGCAAGAAGGTCATGGTCGCATGAGTTCAATTTCCACCCAGGGTGTTTCTGTATGGAGTTTGCATGTTTTCTCTGTGCTTGTGCGGGTTTTCACTGGGTATTCCGGTTTCCTCCCGCCTCCAAACACATTTTTGTGATTTTGCGATTGGGTATAGGTGAATTAGCTACTCTAAATTGCCATAGGAGTGAATGTGTGTGTGAATGGTTATCTGTCTCTAAGTGTTAGCCCTGTAATTAACTGGTGATTGTACAGGGTGTACCCCACCGTACACCCTAAGTTATCTGGGATAGACTCCAGCGCCCCCACGACCCTGAACAGGATAAACGCTAAACAATGAATGGATGGATGGATATAACAATATTTTCCTCAGGATTACAGTTATGACAGTTTTTTAATGGTCAGTTTAATGTTTTTGAAGTTAAACTCATGCTGGTTTATGTCTTTCTTTAGACCTATGTCAAATTCTGTTCAGCATTAGGATTAGGATTATATTAGAAATACATTTCTACACAAAGATTAAAATGGACCTCCTGCTGTACTTTTTGATCAATTAAGATGGTGCTGTTATTATATTTAGTGAAACATATGGCATGATAGAAATGAGTTTTTATGATTATCATGTTTGTTGTATCTGATTGTAATTGATGGCGAGATTTCCAGCCCAAAAAACATCATACAACCTGGGTATGTTTACATCTGTAGTCAATCATGTCATTCATGTTGAATGTTTTGATGCCCACTAAGCACTTCCTCCCACTACAGACTGTCAGGAAACAACACCCCCACCTGTTACATATTCTCTCACTGTGATCATCGTACAACCGGTTCTAGGAGCTACCTACAACAAATCTCATGCCAGTTAAATGTCTTACAAGCCTACGGTGGCTGGCATGGTACCAGAGCCTGGCACAATTCATCAATAAACATGGCCATGAAGATAAATAGTTACTAAAGGTGACTTAATAAATCACAGACTTACTAACTACAGACCTTTTTTTTTTACTAGACTTTTGACAAACACACAAGATTATTGCAAGGTTTACTCACCACTGACTGCTTCAAGCATAATTCTTATTTTTTTAACTATTTTCAGTCCAATCGTATCTCCTTCAGAAAGGTTTTGCATTATTAAAAAATGTTTTACTTGCGATAGCTGGTGCTTGAAATTTTATAAGGACGGATCAATCGGATGAATTTTTCAAGATTCTGTGGCTTGTAGACAGGGCGTTTCTAGACTTTTTGGCACCCTAGCCAAGATTATTGACTATTGACAAAACCCCACACCACAAACCCCGCAATGCTCCGCCCCCACACCATAAACCATTTGCCAACTTCCTCAAAAAGATTTTTTTCACAAAACGCATTTAATAATCATTGTCAAATTTCCTGAATTTAAGTATGTAAACCACAGAGGGGTTCACACTTCTCGCGCTGGGCTTACACATTCTGTGTACATATAAACATACATTTTAATATTAATCTTGAACCATTTTAATATATTTCTTATGTACTGTAAAGCTGATGTTCTCCCCGTGCTTGCGCTTGTTTTCCCTGGGGACTCCGGTTTCCTCCCACCTCCAAACACATGCGATTGGGCATAAGTGAATGTTCTACTATAAATTGTCCATAGGAGTGAATGTGTGTGTGAATGGTTCTCTCTTTCTAAGTGTTATTCCTGCGATTAACTGCTGATTGTACAGGATGTACCCCGCCTCACACTCTAAGTTAGTTGGGATAGACTCCAGCACCTCCTGGGACCCTGAACAGGATAAGTGGTAGATAATGGATTAATGGATGGATTAGAATGTTGTCTATGGTCAAGTGTCCAAAAACCTTTGGCCATATAGTGAAACGTTTAAATTGATAACCAGAAACATAAATTATGGACAGTTGCTGTGTTCTTGTTGATAGCTTCAGGATCTGTGTCCATTTCCTCAGGATTCCTCCAACCCTGTGTCCCAGAAACATGGTTGTAGGCTGACCTAATTTGCCCCGAGTGGTAAATGAGTGTGTGTATATGTGTGACCGGTATTGGTCTGTATCTGTGCCCTGCAGTGGTCTTGCTTTTCATCTTGAATGTATTTCTCCCTTGTGGTGAGTGTTTCCATGAACCTGACTGAAGTGAAGTGATTTCCGAGGATGAATGCCTGAATGAATGAATGTCTGAATGGATAAATGAATTGATGGTCCTTAACCAGACTTTTTTTTTTCCCCACGCAGACCTTTATGTCCTAGCATACCTTTTTAGATGCTATCTAAAATGGCATATTGTGACAAGTAAAGGAAATGCACACACAAATGCATTTATGCAAATGTATGCACATTTATTTGCATGTAAATGATAATTAGTGCATGTGACTTGAGAAGTGGATTGTAGCGCCTCTTGTTCCTGTTTGCTATCTTTAATTTTCATCTGATTGATATTAAGGGATATAGACATTACCAGAAAGATACAGATCATCATTCAGATGCTTGAAATAATTGCTAATTGCAAACTGAGGAAATAGTTCTTCTGGTTGACATAATGAGGTCTGTCTAAGCGCCTGAAAATCCAATCTTCAGGGGCATTCACCTTCATCAGAATGACTCAATACAGAATGAATGCCTTAATCAAGCTAATCAACTCATCAGCTTCTTAGCTGGTTGGTAATTAGAGTGGTCCACTAACAGCATCAGCACTTGATCTAACATGAGCGGGATCAAAAATTGAGGAGCGCTGGAAGCTAAACCAATTGTTTTGAGCTTTAATAAGAGAATTCCGAATTATGATTCGTTAAAGCACATTTCAGCTGATGACAAGCATGCTGAGACACACGATATAGGCGCATTATTTTATCGACTCCTCTGAGCAACACCACAGCTTTACAGAGCGTAGCTTATTCAACTTATACAACTCTAATGTCCTAACATTTTCCACTTTTATGATCGCACTCTTCGTTGATAGGTAAAGCAATGCTAAAGATGAAAATATCAATCTCAAAGGAAAACAAAGTGCACCAACAGTGGACCACGTTGACTTTCATGGGTTGCTCTTGATTTCATTTGGCCTCTTTTTTGGTGTGCCTCATGCCACATGGGAAAGGTCAGCGGGCTGGGCTGCTTTAATGGAAATTGACAGATATGAGCAGCCAAAGAAAGATCTCATGAGGCCACTGAGGGTTGAAAGCTCTAAAACTGTCAGGTATGATTGAAACCTGTCTAAATGCTGTCTGTGTCAGCACAAAACTAACAGTGGGGCCATAGTTTACCCCTCCAATGCTTACTTCTCGTCATTTGTATTCTGTTTTGTGACCTCTTAGTTGTCAGTCCATATCACAGATCTCTGCGGTGTGCAGTTCACTATCAAATCAAGGACGTCAAATCAATTGTTAAGCTCCAAGAATGCAACTAGGGGAATTGTGGGTTCAAGAAGTTATTCAAGCCATGTTAGAGAAAAACATTGGTACTGCAATGTCCACGTCTGCTAGGTCCAGGGTTTAAACCTTTGACATTTTGGTCATTATTTCAGGTTTCAAAAAATATTTAGAAACTGCTATGGTTTATCAAGGGCTGCTAAGGATTGTTACTCTAGAATTGTCTTTTCTGGGCTGGAATAATTGTTTTTCTGTTTTTACAGTTATTTTTTTTGTTGGTTTCCCTTTAGCAATACAACATTACCAGCATCTCTGAATTATTTCCTCAGATTGGATCTGTCTATCATGAGTTCACAATCACATCTGCAAGTGAAATCTGCCTTTAACAAAACTGTATAACAATATCTTGGGTAATTGTTTCAGTACACTACTTTGTTCTCCTTTGTTTTTTTTTTGTATTCCAAGCTCAGCCATACATCATGGTCACATGGTCATATACTGGATCACATAGGTCTGCAATCAAGGCGCACATTAAACAGTGCCCCAGGACTGATTCAAAAAGATTGGAGCTGAAAGCATGGGATCCACAGGTTCAAGTCATGTAAAAAAACAGATTTGTGTCAGATTTGTGAGAAGAAAAATCTAATTAAGGCAAGAAAATTAGATTTGCTTGACTTCAACCTGATAATCTGAACATCCAAGCCTAGGGAGCATTTATAATAGTTGCCATGAACAGAATAAGGCAGTTATGCTCTCCTCCAAGGATGCACAGTTGCTCTGTGAACAAATGTATCATTCCAGTCGGTCACCATTGATTATCTACTGGCTACTTCATTTAAAGTTTTTTTTTTATTTAAATAGGGTTCTAAATAAGAGGTGAGGACAAATTTGCTTGTGCAACCATTTTTCCCCACAATACAGCAGACAAGTTGGTCCATGTGCTGCTCCAGGTTATGTACACTGAAAACAAAAAAAGATTATGCAGCCTACCAACATATAATCAATATGGACAGATAAATAGACATTTTTGTTTGTTATTAGACATGTTTTCTGTCAGGAATCCTGTTGAGCTGGCATTCATCTGAATGTTCTATTCTCGGCAGGCCATGCGGGATGTGGGTTTGGGGACTTTTAAGGAACCACTGAATGAAGCAGCTGTTTTGGTTAAAATTTGAATTACAATCCTGCCCTCTTCAAGAAACTGGTAAACTTCATCAGTTATTATAATATTATATTGTATCTCATAATCAAGTGGCTTATATTGTCATTTCAGCCCTATACAGTACAGTACAGTGAAACGATACAACGTTCCAGAACCAAGGTGCTAGACATAACATAAAACTACTCAAACTACGGTATATAAAATGCACATGTGCAAATCGAAGACAAACATTTAGACACAGTAGTCTTAAAGACACACATCTCAGAACATGGAAGCTGAAACATAAAAGTGCAAAAAGATTGTAATGAATTGTCCATGTGGTAATAAATACGGTGCATTCGGTGGGGACAACTAGCAGCAATTAAAGGTGAAATAAATTGCATCTAACTAGTGGCAATTATGTGCAAGCAGGGTGTGTGTGTGTGTATGTGTGTGTGTGTTTGTGATGTGTAGGTTTAGCAGCAGGGGTAAGGCAGGGGTGTGTGTGTGTGTGTGTGTGTGTGTGTGTGTGTGTGCGCGGGGGGACGGGGGGGTCAGAAAACACAAATAATTTTTTCAGTAT
>JAOUQX010000030.1:6587820-6598819 GCA_028566295.1 Liobagrus marginatus
CCTTCTTCCAGTCTTCAGTAGTCCACTGGCGGTGCTTCATGGCCCAGGCAAGCCTCTTTTTCTTATTTTGACATCTTCATCCATCATCAAAAATTGGGGTGTTCTAAAACTTTTGACCGGTAGTGTATACATATATATATACCATTTTTTTATACCACTGACTGCTCGAGCAAAGGACATGATATGATGGTTGAGCGCACTCCAATCTGGCAACCCTGCAAGAGCCGTGAGGAGCTGCTGCAGCTCTTAATGCTCATCACTGAAGACTGCTGCAGTGGTGCTTTTTCCTGAGTTCATCTTCATTTCTCTTTCACAGCTTGGCGAAAAAAACACGTTTACGTATTATCTTTAACCCAGGAGAGGATGGAAAGAAAGCGCCCCCTCACAGAGGACTGAAGACGCGTTAATAACATTCTGGAGGAAGTTCCATTCGAGTCTTCGTTGCGTCTCAAAGAGCGCGTGCGACGATCGGAAGTGAAAGGCTGCTGATTCATTAATCCGAAGCCAATAACCAGGACACAAAACCGTGCACAGGATGCAGTTTACGTTGGAGAGACTATAACGCAGGAAGGGAAAGAAGCGTGGGTATGTGTTAGCGCGCGTGAGAGACAGCGGAGAGAGAGAGAGAGAGAGAGAGAGAGAGAGAGAGAGAGAGAGAGAGAGAGAGAGAGAGAGAGAGAGAAGCTGTGAGACATTAAAGCATCAGCCAAGTCAGCATGTTACGTGTTTAAGCTATGGATCGCGCGCGGCTCGTTATCTCCGTCTCTGATACACCGGGACGCTACTATTAAATGCTGGATTTGGGATTTTCCCCCAACGGAATAAACCCCGTCAGAGCTTCCCAAGAAAGCGCGCTGTGAATGTGGAATTTATCCTCTGCTCCGTGTTTGCGACAAGCAGGTGATAGATTTATTCTGTCCATATTTTTATCCGTTGATTGTTCTTTTCTGCATTGCTTATTAACGGCTCACCGGCTCGTGCGCTTACATCTCACTAAAAAAAGCTGCATGGATTTCACATTAACTTGAGGCTGCAGAAGATCATCCGTCCATACTGCTATCCTTGACACATCACATATTTAAACAAAAAAGCAAAGAAAAATGTGTAAGTAGGCAAATAAACACTGTTTTTACAGCTAAGCAAATAAAAAATCTATCTATCTATCTATCTATCTATCTATCTATCTATCTATCTATCTATCTATCTATCTATCTATCGATCTATCTATGTATTTGGATGAATAGACAGATGGATTTACAGTCTGCCTATCTTCCCATTTTTAAATCTCTCTATCTTGTCATTGGCTCTATGATTGAAGGCTGCTGCCAGAATAAGCTGGTAGCATTTGGATCCCACCACCTCCCTCCCCCACCATCCCCCCTTCTGTTGCTCCACTTAGCGTTACTTTTGCTCGAATATGGCGTTGGGTCATTCATATTCCGTTCACATGTGCAGGCTTTTGCAAAGACGCAGGAGGAAAAGAGACGCGGTGTGCCTGTGATTGTTCCCATCTTCACTTTGCTGCATTTGATCAGTAAATGAGGTGAAAGGCATCCTGAGTACCTCCTGGGTTCAGCTTGTTACTTATCTAACTGCATGCTGGGTCACATCCTAGGATGCGGTATGTCTCCTACATTTTTTTTTGTTTTGTAATTGTGAAACGCACAGATGAGGGTGGCAGCTCACACACGGGGCTGTGCCATGTGTCTTCAACAATTAAGCCTCTTGGTTAGACATCAGCCGGTTGAAGGTAGGCATTACAGTTCCTGACATGCTGGCTGAGTTCTGGGTTGTACCGGAAGATTGCGTATTTTCTGTGTATGATTCATAGTCGTGGGTTGTTGCTTCCCTGATACTTTTTTGCGCATAAAGTGTTTGACAGGCGCTTCCGTCTTCGTTGGTAATAATAATAATGATGATAAAAAAAAGGAAACAACATGGTTGTGGGAACAACAAGATGCTGGGCTAGTCATTTGTAAAGGTAAATATTCTAAAGTAGCAGACTAATTCCCTCCTCTTGTGTGTTCTGGATTCAGGAGGACACAGCTCCTTGTTTCAGTGCCAACGTTTAAGGACATCAAGCAAATCAGTCATCTAAGATAATTGCTTTTAACTGGCATCACTCTGTCTATTCCAGTTCCTGAAATGATGCACTAATTATAAATGTCATCTCCCACAGACTGCCAAGAAGATCTGTTCTTTTCATGATCTGGCATCTACAGTGCAGTTCATTTACACTTAAAGTCAGTAATAAAGTAATAAAACGGTCTGCAGTTTATTTCAAGTGGCACGCCTTCGATTACTTAAACACTGACTGAATGCTTTCGTTACTGCTTACAAAGATATATTTTTTAATTAAAATAAAATAAAAGGCCCATGTTTATGCTTAGATACAGTATGTGTCTTTATCTTTGTTCTCATGGATCTTGAAGCTAAGCAAGAAATCAAATGTTAACTCTTGCAGACCAAATATTAGGTATCTACATTACAAACAGTGGATCAGTGCAAAATACTTTGCAGAATAAATGTTTTAATTGTCAAGATTGCAACCGGAATTTTCTATTGTTTTCCATTTTAACTGCGAATGCTGCAAACATAGTGGCTTTTACAGAACATCCTTGACAGCTGCTCTGTTTAGTTCATTGCATTCTACGCCATAATCATCTTATCCAGCTTAAATAAATGGAGCAAAATCCCAACGCAGATGAGACCAAATCAATCTGCTAAAAATTAAAAGCATAATCACATTTAGATGATCATGTTACTGACTCAGATCAGTTTGGTGTTTGCCACTTTGCCATGGGCATCAATGATTTAAATTACAATCTAGTATAAAATCTTGTCGAGCAGAAATAGGTGTGGGTGTTTGTTTATTTTCAGCTGCGTTGCTTCCTTAAAGCCAAGTTTTTTGTTCTATTCAAATATTCCCGATTAGAGTCATGTTTGTTGTGTTCTGGCGAAACCTGTGTAAGGCCCGTCCCAGTCATTCCTTACCTTCTTATTTGAAACGCATACGTAGATCCAATAGACTATTTCACTACAGTAATGCGGTACCAAAATCTTTGTAAGTTAACGTTTAATGGTGACATCTTTAATCAATATACAGCCATCGCACTTAGATCTACGACATGGATAAATAAAACATAATCACCAGTCAACACCATTCAATGCCTTAACATAAGAGCTGTAAAATTCGCACCTAAAATTTAACGATAAACGTTATTGTGATTTGGTTAATTTACACAAGAGAGAGACAAAGAGCACTGCTCTTTTTTCTCAGGGTGATGACCTGAATTTAGCCCTGACTCATGGGCTGCACATTACAAAGCCCTAAAGTGCAGCTTTGATTGATGGTGTATCCTCACAGGCGACTAACAGAAACAAGGTTTAGTGTGCAGTCCTGGGACTAAAAGTCCACAGCAAGGATGAGTGTTAATGTGAAGAATCTGTCAGCTAAGGGGAAAACAATGCCAAATACCGGTTGCTTCCACTCATAGTAAAGTTGAAAATTAGGACGTTGAAACAAAAACGCCACACATTTTCCTCCATTGCAGCAAAGCTCTTTCGACGCTCCATGAAAGCTCTCTGTAGTACCGGGTTCAGGTAGGAAGTTCAACTCATACCATGAAAAAACACTTAATAAAACGTAATAAAAGAGATGATAATGATTGTGTGTGGTGGCGTCTTTTGAAAAGCAAAAAAGGTCAGAGGAATCATGAACAAATTCATTAAAGGAAGAGTTCGTTGAAAAGGATGCAGATCCATTGAAGGCAAAACAAATTTAGCGAAGGTAATAGACACAAGGCCTTGCCAGTCACCCAGCTGTGCTCTCTGTTCTAGTCATTAAAAAAAAAAACTTGTGGTCTTTTATTAATCATGTAGTTAGTTTCCATATTCATCAGTCCCCTCCAGAATATAAAACAACAACAGCATGCCGGTGGAATTTTAATTAGCCTGATTGAGATACACTGCTATGTGCATCTCTTTGTGCCGCTGTAGCTGGTCCCACATGAATAACCTAAAGATCCTGAAGTCCCACCCTTTCATCACTGAATAATCTAGATATTCAGACCTTAACAGCTGCTGCTGTAATTATAAAGACTATGATACGTCATAATAATTTATAATACTAAAACCCGAACCTCCTTTTATTATTGCGTTGTATTGTTTCCTTTCTACTATAAATTTAGTGGAATATTAATGATTCATAATCTAACTGTCTAGTGTCACCCCGATCCGAACGATCCGTCATTGTCCTGTTGTTGTCGTTTTATCTCTTTAATCTCAAGGTTTCTTCTTCATGGTCCAGTTCATCGTCTGTAAGGTCTGAAAGCTGTACATTTTACTGAACACTTTTACATGAACATATTCACCCCTATGAACACATTTATCCCTATGAACACACTCACCCTTATAAAATACAGGTGTGTAATTGTGTTCGGTGTACCTCTCAATGTAAAAATGCTGGGTCTATGTGGTCCATAGCTGTAGGATCCAAACCATCAAGGCTTCTGTCATGCTTCCTGCAGCCTTTCTGAAGTGTAAATGGCGTTTTACTCTGTCCTGTTGTGTCTATTGATCTATTTGCCATTTTACTTTACTGAACTATTATATTTCTGTATAAAAAATCCAGCCTGTGCTACTACTAATTAATAGTCAGGCATAGATAAATACCAGTATAGAATTAGTTGCTTCTATAGACATTTTTCAGATTAGCATTGAATATAAAAGCCTTCAGGAAACATCCAGCTATATATAAAATAACCCTGGACATATTAAAAGAGCTGTTCAGCCAAATGTGTCAGACTAATAGCTAATATTTGCCAGGAAGCTTTACTGAAGAAACTCAGCAGGATACGAGTTGCTGATTTTGATGTGTGTGTGTGTGTGTGTGTGTGTGCGTGCGTGCGTGCGTGCGTGCGTGCGTGCGTGCGTGCGTGCGTGAAGCTCAATCATCTTTACCACAGCCCTGGATGATGCAATGAACCAATCACCAAACGAACAAGCCCATCTACAGTATGTAGACAGCAAATATCCGTATATCAAATTGTGTTCATAAATGTTTTTCTTGGTGATTTAAAATGTTATAAAAAGGTAACATTTCTAATCATAATAATAATAATTAGTTTCAGATAAAGCCCTTAACCCATTAATAAACTGTGAACTGCCTGCCTCAGCCAGAGTACCTGTCAATGCGATATGTCAATATTATGGATCAAATTTTAATATATTTTTAAATTAAAAGGTTAAAGTGTTGGACTGCTGATCAGAAGGTCATATGTTCAATTCCTAGCCCTTCCAAGCTGCAACTGCTGGGCTCCTGAGTTATGCCCTTAACCCTCATCTGCACATATGGATAAAAAATGAAAAGGAAATGGACATCCATTTGCATGACGTCATGACCTCAATTATAGGTTCTGAAAACTGTACATTTTAGGGTCCCAATAGTCACTAAATACATTCATGGTATGTAATAGTTAAAATATTCCAAAAGTTCAATAAGAAATTACAAGCATCTGAATTTCCTTGGTTCGTTGGAGGGATCTGGCTTTTATATTTTTAATGATATTGTGATTTTTGACTAATGATGTGTAAAATTGTCACCCAAAAAATGATTAGAATGTCCCTAATGTCATGAATCCATTATCATGGATGCTATTTAACCATATTTATAATTTGATATTGTTGCCTGAGAATTGGGTAACATGTTTTATAAAGACTCAATACTGAGACATGATTTAAAAAAAAGAATAATTATTACAAATAACTGTTTCCTCAAACACGAACCAGCTTTAATACTCTACATTATTGGCTAGCGCTTCAGTATATTCAGCTTATTCAGTGTAATTGATTAATGAAACAAATCTCAATTTTGGTGCCATTAGACCTGATGTAACGTATATTAATGAAACAATGATCTAACACAAATCAAATAGTGACATTGGTGTAATCAGATGCCACCCGAATTATAGTAGATGAGTGAAAGGCTGAACAGGCAGTAGTAGTTTAAATCCCACAGCAGATGTCAGATTCCATGCGTGGATGCTTTGGAAAAGCCTGTCTGAGGGGCATATGGCACTCTGGGGGAGGTCTAGAGCATGCTGCAGACACACAGACGTACAGGCACGCAAAGGTGAAAGTTCATCGGTTTAAAAAGCTTTTGAATTGAGACACACACCCCCAGAGAAGCTTATTAGGCAAATGACTTATTTATGTAATAAATGGTCATTGGATGCTTTGCTGCCTCCAGTCGATCTGACTGTATAAACATATTGGTGTTTTTTGGAAGCATCGCCTTTCCAATCTAATCAGAGCTCCAATTGGTATTATCCAGTGAGTGAAAGGACTGTCTGGATGTGGAATATCAATACAAAAAACTTCAATGCATAAGAATGGCTGCAAATATGCCATTAATGCTAAAATAACTATATAAATTGTTTCAATCACAAAAATTAGGTATCGAAAGGAAACTGGGGGGCATACTTGTGGTCTAATCATTTTGCCTTGTGTACTTTTGTAGGCATAGTGATCTACGTTGTTTATTATTTTAGAAAGAGCTTTCGAGATCTTCCACATGGACGTCATTTTCTTCTCCGTCAGCACATGAGATTGGAGAGAAACCGGAAGGCAGGTGGCTTTTCAAGTATCTCAGGTCAGACGGCACGGATTCTGAAACAGAGGGCGTGAAAGGGAACCGTTTTAGCAGCCCATATGCCATTGGTGCATAGAGTCTATGTTGGTGTAGACAATCAGAGTTGGATTTGTTCCATGGATGTATGGTGGAGGCAGATGTATATCATTCAGCAGCGGAAGAAAGTCCGAGCAAAGACATGAACAAGGACATTTCTTACAAGGATACTAAATTCATGTTCACACCCTATTCCACATTTATTCTGCTTTCGCTGTTATAATAACTGCCACTACATTTTAAAGTGAGGTAGTGGAATTTTATGATCATGTATGCCGTACCGTTTCTAGGCATAGGCATACTAGGCGGTTGCCAATTGCGTTAACAGCTGCGGGAGCACCAATGAGCACCCTGCCCAACCAAGAATAATATTCATTCATTCATTCATTCATTCATTATATAGCGTTTGTCCTGTTCAGGGTCGTGGAGGCGCTGGAGTCTATGCCAGCAAATTTAGGGTGTGAGGTGGGGTACACACTGTACGATCGGCAGGTAATCGCAGGACTAACACTTGGAGACAGACAACCATTCACACACACATTCACTCCTATGAACAATTTAGAGTAGCTAATTCACCTATGTACAATCACATGTGTTTGGAGTCGGAAGGAAACTGGAGTACCCCGGGAAAATCCGCACGAGCATGGAGAGAACATGCAAACTCAGAGAATAATATTATTTTTTATTATTATTATTTCCTCGGGTGTGTGATAGTAATCAGATACTGATATTGGATGCAGAGTGCTGGGGTGCAGTCAGTGTTTTTGACAAAAGTTTTTGGTGGGGCTGAGGTCAGGGCCCTGTGTAGGACACTTGAGTTCCTCCACTTCAGCCTCGGCAAGCCATGTCCTAGCTGAGTTTGATTTGTGTAAAGGGACATTCTCACACTGGAATACCTTTTAGTTCCAGTGAGGAAATATGGTAATGTTACAGCATACAAATACGTTCTACACAGTTTTCTGCTTCCAAATTTGCAAAAGATTCGAGGTGACACACTAAATATTTGGCCATATAATACAGTATAAATATAAGAATTCAGTAATCAAATCAAGTAAGAGTGTGTGAGCTCTGCTGTAAAGCTCTTCTAATGATGAATTATTTGTGGGTTGAAGTGGTAGCTCAGTGGTTAAGGTGTTGGACAGCTGATCTGAAAACCGGGGTTTGATTCTCAGCACTACAACTTATGGGCCCCTGATTAAGGCCCTTAACCCTCAACTACTTTGTTGTAAGTCGCTCTGGATTAGAGCATCTGCTAAATGCTGTAAATGTAAATATAAAAAACATGCACAAAAAACTAACTGACTATGAAAAAGGTTACTATTAAGGCAGCTCAATTTACTACACAAGCCCAAATCGCATGGATTGATGATGTAGTACATAGTAAAAAGCATACCATAGTAAAATTCTTTACTCACAGATCATTTGTTAGTTGATCTTCATTAAATTATCTAACAGGGAGAATACATTATGGTACGGTCTGTTAAATAATTCAGCCCAAATTTTATCCAGAGTATCTGGAATAACAAGTAGCACTCTTAAAAGGCTGATGAAATCCAAGCTTAAGTTTTGCCAAGCTTTGGCTCATATGGCAAGCGTTTTAAGCAGTTACTGTCTTTTGCGTTTATGTTTATACACTGGAATTGTTTTTGACTTGTTTTGTGTCTTTTGCACTGCAATTAAAATACCGGTAACTATTTCTGCGCCACTTAGTCTGAAATGCTGCTGGCAGAGCAAAAAAAAAAAAAAAAGAGGATTGCAGCACGTACAGAGTGTAAGTGAGCAGGATGAATAGATATGATACACAGAAAACCCCATCGAGGACCTGAACACACAGAATTTATACGTGCAGCGTGCAAGAAGTTGAGTGCTTCAATTGGCCTGGCTTCATACCGAGTCAATACTAATGACTGAGGAGACTATATGGCCACAGTAAGATTATAGCTCTGAGGCCCCATTCCCTTCTATTGTCATCTCAGGCAAGGAAAGTAATGGTTAGCATGGTCTGCCCCTTTTCATCTCCTTGCTGCATTGTCTGGTTTATACAGTCATTAAGGCTAATGAGTACTTTGTCGAATTTGTTTTGAATCGTGGAAAATACAGGCCGCCGGTAGCAACATGTAGGTGTAGAAAATATCGGCTACAGGATAAATAGATGCGACATGGCAGTGACAGAGGAAACCGAGCAGAATGCATTTATGATGTTTTGTTCACCAGACCGGTGAGGCAAGATGATATCAAGCTCCTTTAGTGCATCTCTTGTGCATGAACTTAAATGCTTAGCGCTTAGCAGAACGCGCTATTGAGGCTTGTGTTATAATTCATGCGTGGTTTTTGCACACCAGGCGTGATAGATAGATAGATATATAGACCAGCTGAGACACGGCTTCAGCGGAAACTCTTCTCTATACGGCGTGATCTTAGCGCTATGAGGTTCAGTATGGTGTTTTGCAGGAAAATAAGTCAGCATGTCAATTTCATTGGGGAATTTTTCATTCTAATTTGGTGATGTGTTTGTTTAAGCGGATATTGAAAAAGGAGGTCGGTTTGACAGCTAAGCAATACAGGTCCAGTATGACTAGGTCATGGACGTGGATGGATATTCAAAGTCCACCTTGTAATGATGAGCAGTAAATATGTTCCATCGTAAAATTCCATGACACATCAGTTCATTTCATTTTTAAAGTAAAAAGCAGGAAACCAGACATGGTTGAGTATTATGAGAACATTGCTGCTATGAGAGCATTGCTGATAAACCAAGTGTGTCGTTCTGGACAGTATTGCGCTACATGCCAGCTAATAGATGTGGATGAAACATCAGTGCTTCACTGAGGCTTCACCTAGAATTGTTGGCAGGTTTTTCAAACACTTTAGCAACTTTCATTAAAAAAAAAAGCCTAATGGCAAATCTAGTGGCTTTATGAGCAATAATTAGTGTTTGACACTATGACAATTTCATTCACGTCACAGCTGCTGGATATTCGAGCTGAGATCACAGGTTTGGTTGACTTTCCATCAGTGTGTAAAGAGCGGACCCATCATATCACTGATCACTATTGTTCCCAGTGGTCAGTCTGTGATTAGTACTGTATCCTATACCCAATTACTGATTACCATCATTTTATAGACCAATTACTCATCACCATTGTTCCCAACAGCCATCACCTATCACCATAGTTTGTTAAAGCGGTCTCTTCATTTTTATATTTTCAAGTGATGAAATAAGTTAATATTATATATTATTAGGTTGGCTTGAAAAAGCCAACCTATTGAAATCCTATTTCAACTCTGAGACCAATTTTCTCCGGGTATCGCCTCCTAGAGTGTACGCCTCCATCGTACAACCACCAAACTCGGACACTACCTTCGGTCTGGTCTGACTCGAGTTGCTATATCTTTTTGGTCTGATCCGACTTAAGGTTTTCCGACAAATGACCCGGAAACCTCTGAAAATTCCCTTTGGATTCACTAAGAGGTCACAAACTTTTAAGCACCCTATATCTCTACATCAGACTGTGAGACTGTAGTTGACCTCATTGGACTAAGCTAGCAGCCACTAAATGCTGACTCATGCTAAAGTCATGCTAGCATTATGCTAACAAAAATTTCTCAAGCCAACCTCTCAAAGTTTGTACACAAACTTTACACTCTAGTTAAACTTATCATTCTGAGGCATGCTTTGTGGTTATAGAACTGAGAATTTGTTTGATATTTAAAAATGTTAAATTTACTAGCATGTACATACATTTACAAACAGGGTGGTGATGGCTCAGTGGTAAGGCTCTGGGTCAGTGATCAGAGGGTCGGGGGTTCAAGCCTCGCAATGCCAGGCAAGCTACCATCATTGGGTCCATGAGTAAGGCCCTTAACCTCAGTTGCTCCAGGGACAACGCACGTGCTGGCTGACCCCAGCGTTCAAATTCATAAGTTGGGATATACGTAATAAAAACATTTCACTGTATGTGTATGTGATGAATAAGATCTGAATTTGAATTAAAATGTGTAGCAGAAAACCAGAAGCAATCACCATCCTGCAAAGTTGTAGCTTTCAGACACATAAAAAGCTGTTTACAGATTTAGTACTAAGCATGTTCCAGGTTTTATTGTGTCCTTAGTTTTTACACATCGCAGCTAAAACAGTAAGGAATAACTACCTAAGTGTCAAACCTTATCATGGTGAGGCTTATGGTTTTAACCCAACAGAAAAAGGTATGTAGTGTTAGAGACTGCAAAGTTTTAAATCTCACTATTGACCCTGGGGAACCTTTGATCAAAAACACACAGAAAGAGTGTTTTAAAACCAACCAATATTCT
>JAOUQX010000030.1:6679684-6695071 GCA_028566295.1 Liobagrus marginatus
AGTATGGTATAATTTTAATGGTCCGGCCCACTTGACATCTCCCTAGGCCGTATGCGGCCCGCGATGTGAAATGAGTTTGACACCCCTGACTTAAACCAAAAGAAGCATTCCTATGAGTAGCAATAAAGCACGAATCAACCTTAAATCTCCAGCACTGAAAGAAAAAGAAGTTTTATATGAAGTTTGGTTGGTCCACCCATCTTCTTCTCTAGTCTGAAGTCTGGCCATCCTGCCTAGATTATTGCCGATTATCTCCTCAGCCCTGCTTCTGCTTCTTCAGGTAACGTGCTCGCTGAGAGAGGCCCATGTTCATGACATACTTGTTGAGCAGTCGTGCAGGAAGTAGAGAAGTGGTCACCCAACCCTGAACAGTTGAAAACACAACATTAGCTTCAAATTAGTGTTGTTAGCTTTGAGAACTTTTTCAGCTTCCTTAAACAATGACGCTCTATGCAGGTTTTGTATGCTGCAGTAGGAAATGTTCACTGTTGTTTAGACATAAATAAGAGTAAACAGAAAAAATACAGGTAAAGTAGGCTTGGTCAAATTTCCATAAGGTAAGCTATTGTGCAATCTGTTATGTACATAATACAGAAATGGTGTGTGCAGGTGATCTATGTGAAAAACTAAACAGGAAACTGAAACCTCTGTAAACAGCTCATATGTTGGTTTTTTTCATGCGGTGTGTAATGTAGCTGTATGTGAATAAAGACTGTGCAAGTTGGAAAGCCGTTAGTGCGTCATAAATAAAGTTATGGTCTCTCAAAAGAAAGTCGACTCAGAATCGCTGAAACAAGTCGTTATAAATTCGAATCCCATTCCCTGAATTTCATACATCACGAATTCACATACCTTCTCTGTCTATGCACAGTGTACGCATCTTTGCGTCTATTAGCTTTAGTTTTTCAAAATATCACGCCTTTTTACTTTTAGCAAAATATTATGTTTACCGAGTCCTTCACTGTACGCTTTTGCAACTGCCATGATTTATTTTCGGTGGTTTGAACATCATACATCGATAGAACATCTTCTGTAGTACATTTTCCATTCAATCCATGCTGTTGTTTACATCCAAGTATCTCCGTGATGTAAATGCAAGCCTTCTATTGTTTATAGACGTTTTGTTTACAACATGCACTGTACGCAGTAGAATAATCACAACTGCCGGCGTCATCGGACCAATCAGAGCAACCTGGAATCATGCAAAGGAGCGGGTTGGAAAGATGAATCTTCAAATGAATCGTTTAGTTATTAAGAAAAGGTCAAATTAAATTCATATTATAAGAAAATTAATTGTTTGACATTGCATGCATGTAAACCTGTTGTTAGGGACTCCCAAAACCAAATTAAAAAGAAAAAAACCCATTATAGGGGCACGCTAAGTCTTTCTACCTTCCTTATAATCTCAAAGAGATCAACTGTACAACCGAGATTTGAGCACAACAGCTCGGTACACCAGGGTTCAGTCCATAGTCCAAATGGCACTGAACACGAAACTGTAACCTTATGCGGTCATGTCCTTACCATGATGGCATGGGGCAGGTAGCCGTTCGTCTGACTCTGAAGCCCCACGGTGCTCAGCTGTGATGCAACATAGCGTTCCGGAGTGGGAATGTCCAGAGATGCTCGCTTGATCTTACTTAGCTTGGAGGTCACAAAAAAGGGCAGCACGCTCTGCATGGGAATGCAAACTACAGGTTAGTAACAAACTAAAAAAGGTTCCCTCTAAACTTATCTGATCTAAAATGATTCTGATGTGGGCACAGGGCAGCATAACACAACTCTTCTACAAAATTACCACCCATGAGAAAGACACCCATGACTGACTAGTCTTGTTTTTGTTTAACACGGGGCAAAGAGTCGGGTCCTTTTGAGCTAAAATTTGACCACAGAGCAACTTAAAATGGTAGCGTAAAAGCTACTGTTTAGCATTAAAAAAAAATATTCCAGCTATGTATGGGGCCATACAACAGATATTCAGTGTTATTATAAACCCTGATGGCTTTTCCATGCAGTTTATATCTGTAGTAAGCCGTTGTAGACCTACCGGATAATCGTGCTGTGTTACAGGTCAGCACAACCTACTCAGAGTGAATGTCCCTCCCACTCAGACAGCCCAAATTTGTTGCTTTGACATATGAGGAACACATCTCTATTTGCTGTTTTTTTCTCTTACCTGGATAATGATACCCTTGTTTCTGTACTCAGCATCCAGTCCACGTGAGAAGAAATCCACAAAAGCCTAATTAGAAAAATTATATATAAGTAAATAAGGCAAGGCTTAAACTGAAAATGGATATTTTAAACGCTAAAAACAAGAAGGATGGGCAAATGGTTTCTTGCCAACTGCATGAAAAAGTTTATCACTTATACACTGTGAATCCCGAATAGTAAAAGGCACTATATTGCCAAAGGTTTTGAGACATCTTAACAGCACACCCATGAGTGTGTCGTCTCTAAACTCTTGCCACAAAGTTGAACTCTCCATCGAGCTCCATGACGACATGGTGTGTTCTGGTTGGACTGAAAAACTCATGTCCTTGACTTTAAATCCACTGGACACTGACTGCACCCCAGACCTCCTCACCCATCATCAGTGTCTGAACTCATTAAGTATTTATTTAAGTGTGGCGGTTATAATAGGAGTAAAGGTGAGCAAGATTGGAAAAGGGTGTTCAATAAACACATATGGACGTGATGGTCAGGTGTCCAAAAACCTTTGGTAATAATAATGTATGTCCGAAAAAAGGAAAGTAGGCGTGTTCTCATAGAGATCTTGAGTCAAATAAGAAGTCTTAATGAACAGAAGAGACACAAAATCTTTAAAAGGCAAGGGCTGTAAAGTTATATTCATTATGGGTCATTTTTCTTTTTGTTCTATGTTCATTTCTTCCCCGATCCGGCGACAGTAAATCCGAGTGTTCAGTCGACCTAACGACTGCAGGTGACAAATGGCTGCTGTACGTTGCACTGCAAAAAAACGTTTGTCCACAAAAAGGCCAGTAGGGACAGCTTCAACGACGTCACGTGCCGTGTGTGTTGCTAAGATACACTGAAGTAAGAGACAGACTGACCGGCTTTGACTGCTGCATGAATTTTCATTTCCTGAATTGTTGCTTATTACTCCAGCCGCGTAATATACTGCACAGACGGCGGTAAAGTTGGCTGAAACCCGGTTTAAAGGCGCCAGACTATTTTCACCATTACAAAGTGTGGTGTGTGAATGCATTTGAATGAATACATATTCAAGAGACTGCTGAGGTATCCAATCAAATCTAAGCTCTTTTTTTCCACCCTGTAAGAACCGAATATGCACAGTGCAGCACAAAGACATTTACATAATGGCATATGATTAAACACAATTGACTGATTTTTCCATCGACTTTTAGTGGATGAAATAACCAATTGAGTGACAGAACATAGTACATTTGTCTGGTCTTAATTGAGCTAAAATGCTATGTATCAATAACGAGATCAAATAGCCTAAGAGTGCAGAGGTAATAGACTTAATGACACCAACCGTGTGCACAAAGAGTACGGTTATGCTTGGGATGATTAAATAATAATAATTAAAAAAAAAAGATTGACATTATGGAGACTTGATAAGGTTTTTTTTTTACATTTTAAAAGCTGATACAACTAAATTACTACCACTTCACAATTATAAGCCTGTCTCATAAAAAAAAAAAGTCCCTATGCGAGATCAGGGTTTAACAGTTTCCAACACTTTAATAACTTAAAATATTGAAATCTAAAACTGATTTGGCACAAGTTAGGTAAAACTCCGTAGAACGATATAAATCAGAAACTTTAAGAGCAACCAGACTCATAAGAAAAGCCATCCTTATCTCAGTGGCACCAGATAGTTTGTTTCTAAACCTTTTTTTTTTTTTTTTTTTTTCTACAACTAATAAATGCTCCAAATGTACAATTGTGTAACCAGAAAATTAAGTATTATAATAAAACTAAAGTCTAATTTATCTTGTTGACATTCTACAGGTTCTTCTTTGTTCTTGTTTTGTTGTGTTGTGTTTAGTTAGTATTTGGGTGAACTGACGTGTTGACGACGTGGATGTCTGGCCTAAATGGCTGGACATGAGGTCTGGAAAATGCTATTATTGTTGTGTGCTAAAAAGGATTATTCTTTTATTTCCAAGTTATCTTTGTTTAGGTCTCAGCAAAGCGCAATGACAACACACTAAAACCGCTGCAGTGACAATTCATGCTTGGACATGTGAATGGGCAACATTTGGGATAAAGTGTCAGCTGACCTTGGGCACTTTTCTGTGGCAAAAGAATGACATTTTTTGTGGCGATAAATATGAGCACGCGACGTGAGATCTGCACCACTGCGGCTCAGATCAGGCAGATCTGAGCGCTCGTCTCGGGCATTGTTGTGCCATTACACTTTCCTCGGCTTTAGCACACTTGGTTTAACTCAAAAATGGCTTCTTCATTAGTGGGATGAATTAAATAATTGAATCCGTTAAAAGTTCAAAATTGAATTAGGTTTTGTAGAGTGCGCAAAGTGTAAAACGCTAAGCATTGAGCTGTGAGGCTGAAGGATTCTCCACGGCCTTCATGGTCAGTTAAGCCAGAGACTTGTTTGTGGAAACGGAGCCTGGGGAGATGGAGGTGAAAAGTAACCTCAAGGTTTTAATTTATTTATTTTTTTTTACACCACTATGCACAAAGATTGAAAAATCAAGAACCAGGTTGGTAGAAACCCTGAGACTTGATGCAGGTGTGTTTGACAGATTGCAGCAGGAGAGGAAGTGAGGGTGTAAACCTGCCTTAGAGGACGAGTAGAGAGTGAGGAGAGGAACGGGGTACATCCCACTCGCGGAGGAAACATTTAGGATAACTCCTTTAGACCTGCAATGAAACACGCCACAGATCAGAAGTCTGAGCAACTCGGCTTATATACATGCATTTTTCATGTTTTTTCTTCTTTCCTAACAAGAAAAATACGCAGCAAAGAAATCAGTCAAGAAGAAAACTCTGTTACAATCATTAACATTTCAATAGATAAACTTTGCTCATGTTTAATACTATGCTTCTAAAAGCTTGTTTTGATACAGAAGCCTCGGTTTAGAAGCTCAGTCTAACCCTTGCTAACGCACACAGAAGCTCGGCACCCTCTTGTGGTAAAATTATGGACTAACAGCAAGCCTAACACCTCTCAGCCATCATTTTAACAAAATATTTAAAAACAAAAGATCTAAAATTTTATATTAAAACCAAACCAATATTCATCAGTGTGTGACCTAAAAATATCCAAAATGCACTTATCATCTAGTTTAATTATATTGTGTTGATTGAATTTTTTTCTTCATCTGTCCCAGCACACACCGAGCTGTTTAGAGCTGTTCAACTTTTCTGCCAGGTATTAAACACGACAATATTGCGAACCTTAAAAAAAAGGTTAAAAGATTTACTGTAAATTCAATTGAAAATGAAAGCTTTCAGAGCTTGAAGCGGGATGGGTAGGAGCAGATGTAGTCATTAAAAAATGTGTACTGTACATAGTAGCAATCTGTCTCACAACAAGGTCATAGGTTCGATTCCCAACTAGGGTCTTTCTGTGTGGAAATTGCATGCTTGCGCGGGTTTTCCCTGGGTACTCCAGTTTCCTCCCGCCTCCAAACACATGCGGTACGAGAATTGCCCATACGCTAAATTGTCCATAGGCATGAATGCGAGTGTGAACGGTGGTCGGTAAGTGTTAGCCCTGCGATTAACTCTCAAAGTGCGGGGTGTACCCCGCCTCACGTTAGCACGCCTAGACTCCAGTGACCCCGCGACCCTGAACAGGCTAAGCGCCAGACGATGAATGAATTAATGTAGTACAAACTCTGGCGGTAACGCAAGGATCTTACAATTTTTCGAAGAGATTTTTTGCAGATGTGGGTAAAGTCATCGTGCATTTAGCTACAGCATTTACTGTTAACATATAATGTAAGTATCTCAGTTGCTACAACCAAAAAAACCTCACCTCTCAACCATCCTGGGCAGCACAAGCCGAGTCATCTGCAGGTGGACAAGGCAGGATTATGAGAAAGGAAGCATTCAATTTGGATGAAATAACTAATGGAAATAAGGAATGAGGCATGTATATTGTGGAGGAAAAGAAAACCATAAGCTTAACTGTAGTGCATGCAGTACAAAAGACTCATTAGTACACTATGAGCAGCAGTAAAGGATAGTTAGCTAAAGTTCTTCAACAGCTTCGATTTTCTTTCAGCCCAAAGGTGGCAGCAGAGACTGAGATGGTATACAGCGTCTCATTAGTTTCAATACTACAGGTCAGTTTAATCGCCATGTTCATAGACTAAGATAAAAAGTAAGGATTTACAGTTTTATACACAGTAATATGATCAGTGATGATGACCAGGTTTTTCTTGATTCATTAAGCCCTGGGATATTTAGGATACTGTAATCAGCAATTGTCAATTAAAAAAAAACTAATTTGACAAGCTTGAAGTACTCTTATACAGTTTAACATGTTCTCTCTGTGTTCATATGTATTTCCATTCATCAGTATGTAACTGGTGAAAATTCCCTCTAGATGCAAGTGTGTGTGTGTGTGTGTGTGTGCGCGCGCGGGATGTCCTCCGCCTCATATCCAGTGTTCACAGGGTGCACTGTGGTTAGGCATTAGTCAAGACTGTAGAGTCTGAGACATGTCCAAAAACCACGCTGAGCGAGTCGAGGCTAAATCTTAAGTGTTTAAGGACAAGTCAATGTCAAGTTCAAATAAAAGCTTAAAAGCATTAAGACTGGAAACCAATAAACACATTTTTTTGAGGCAGAACTTTAAATGAAAATACACTATTCGACAATTAAAGTGGATCAAAACCTTTCAACGTTGTCCTACAACCAAAATGTGCTTTTTCTTGTCTTAGGACAACTGTCACCAGTTTTTGGTGCACTTCAAATATTGACTACTATAGTTGGCTTCATTCATACAATGTGCCAATATTTCGAGGCAATTACTTCTTCCCAAACTTTGAGCATGTGAAAAATTAATTTTGCCAATGTACTTTCAGTAGTGTTACACCCATATCTAGCAAGATTAATGCCCACTACTAAGACAAGGCTAAATTCACATGGCAGGATGTTATGATGGGGGTCGAGAACGCTGATCATCTTACTGAAAAAAAGATGGAAACATGATCATAATACAACATGAACAACTTTTTCTTTCCCCTTTCTAAACAACCTTCTGACATAAGACCTGTGAATTGATCTGAACCTTTCACGGTGTTTAATGTTTACAGTAATTAAGAGGCAATTTGGACTAATAGCAGTAATAACAGTCAGTGTAAAGACTGTACAGAATTATGATTCACAGAATTCGCAGCTTAAAGGAATTTCCTTGAATGCATTTGAATTTATTGATAATTGCTGCCAATTCCATACAACAATTTTATTGCTTTGATTCTTTTTTTTTTTTTTTTTTTTTTAACTAAAATAATATTGCGTCAGCACGTCAGATCTTAACGTGTGAGCAGAATCAACGTCAAAACGTTTCATAACCAGGCAGGCTTTGGTCTTACACACTAATTATTGAAGAGAAATGCCACTCACCTGGCACACGGCGATGATGTTGATGTTGATCATGTTGTTGGCAAACTGGAATAGCAACATCAGGTGGTTTTCATTTGAACAAATCATTTCCAGCTATATTTATCATTTATTTAACAAATGCGCATTCGCAACTCTACAGGTTCCACTGAAATGTTTAAATGCCTACAATTCAGTTTCATTGGCCTGGTCACTGTGCTAGATATTGTTCAAGATGTTTAACTAATTAAGCTATTAATATAGGAAATACAGTACAACTCGACTTACCAGAGGCCCAGCGCGGCAGGAATCGCGCTGCCCCATGTTATTGCCATTAACGTTTTGTTTAACAGTAAAGAACGTTAGGTATAAAACCCATTAAAACAAGATGCTAGACTGTGTGCTGTATGTTCATAACTCTCAGCTGTCAATCACAAAGTTAGTTTAAAAAATAGCATAAGTCAAGCGTGACAACCTTTAGAAGTTCTGGCGTTAATAGCATTGTCTTGCCCCAACGTAATCCAAAGTACAGTCTATATTGCAAAAAAATAGTCACACTCCGATATTTCATTTAACCCACTGAAAAACACAGCTACTTACATAATCCAGATTTGGTATGTTAAGGAAAAACTCCGGGTAAGAGTAGGACACTCCAACGTTGTTAACTGTAAAGACAAAAATGAATAAATAAATAAAAAGTAAAAAACCAGAACAAAATAAAGACAATGAAGCAGATCAGACAGACAGACAAGTTCAGCTTGCAGCCAGTAGGAGGCAGTAAACACAAGCATATGGCCATCAGTGTTCATTAAAGAAACACTCCTACTATACTCAAAATATCTACTAGTTTAGAAAAAGAGACACCAGTTACACAGTCCACGCCTAGAACATTTTGTTCCAAAAAACCCGAGCGACACTTCAGGAACTGGTGGGTAAAACGCATTCACACACACAAACAAACACACAACCTACCCAAGATGGCAATTTCAAGGCCAGCTAGTCCAGATTCAATCTTGGAATAGATATCCACCGATCCAAAATCTGCGCAGATGGTTTTGGTCTCGACGTCGTACTTGCTCTCTGAAATGGAACAGCGAAAAAAAAAAATGTAAAACATGAACACGTTGAACAGAAATAAAGCGAAAACAAATTACAACGGCTTTCATTGATAAGGAGACATCAGTGAAGGACGGGCGAGGACAAAGCTGCAGGGTCATCATCATCTGTGCAGACAAGTTCACTGCATCCAGATCTATCTAAACAATGCCAGAATACATAAATGGACGCCGGAAGAGAGCTGAGCTTCGACATAGCTGCTCCTTTCTATTAGTCTTTCACCAAAGACAGATACTAAAATTACAAACTGTTGATCGAACTGATAAGTTTCTACGACATGTCACAGACTGCAATCACAAACCAGATACGAGAAAATCAAGGAAAAAGAGATCAAGATTGGCTGGAGTGGGGGTTAACAAGAAGGAAAAAAATGGACGAGAAAGGAAAAAAAATTGAAGCAAAGTGAAAAAGAAATTGAAAAAGCAGAAGAATAATTGTCGTAAGAAAAAAGAAAAATAATAATGATAATTTTTTTTGGACAAGACAGTGAGGGGAAACAGAAACAAGCAAGAGGAAAGGCAAATTGGGAGAGAGAGGAAAAAATACGGAGAATAAAAAAATAGAGTTCAAGAAAGGGACATGAAGAGAGCAGGAGAAAGGGAGAGAAATGAAGAGAGTGAAGAAAGAAATTAAGCTTGATAGTTTTTTTTTTTTTAACAGAAAGCACTGAAGAGAAGATAGAGAAAGACTTAGAGAATTAAAAACACGGAATTAAGGAAATGTGAAAGAAAGAGACAAGAAGTAAGAGCCAGAGACATAATGAAGAAAGAAAGAGTTCTGGTGGCGAGAAAGTGAGTAACTGAAAAAGGAGAGGTCTAGAGGTTAAGGTTTACATTAAAAAAAAATTTAAACATATGTGCGGCTTGTTTGGAAGATGATTTTCTAATATAGTCATGTCTTTTGTTTGTGTCGGGTGTGTACACACGTTTAACTCAACATGAAGCAGACTAAAACCCGCCATGAGAAATGGATTCAGTGTTGGTGTCGGTTTGAGCTACTGACGGTTGAAGGAGGGCGAAAATTCCATCTATTTGTTCTAGTGCTCCTACATGACGTATCCCAGGATGCTCCTCCATCTGCGATTGTCCCTCAGTGTTGCAGCAGCCAGGCAACTCGGCTGGCACAGAGCCTGTCTTTCAGCGTGACGCTAAAAATAGCCCGTTTCATTAACATCCAAACTCATTCAGCAGAGGGAGACACTCAGTGCCGTGTGCACAGGAGCAGCGCTTTCCCTCCATCACAATTCACACACACACTCTGTCTCGTACGCACGCACGCACGCACGCACACTTTCTTACACACAAACACACACTGACACACAAACACTTTCTGTCTTGCACACGCGCATGCACGCACGCCCGCACACTCGCTCACTTAAAATTTGCTAACAAACTTGTGGCGGATTTAGGCATGGGTGACATGGGTAGCCGCCATGGGCGGCATATTTCTGCCAGAAACACGGGAATGTGAAGCTAATCAAATCACACCTGAGGTCTACCATGTCACGAGAGTGCCTCAGCAGCTTCGCTGTCATCAGTATCAACCAGTTGCTGGTCAGATTTGCTACGATGATGTAATTGATTGGCTTTTCTTCAAAGAAAGCAGGAAAGGTCAGGATTTAGGGACGTTCGTTTGTAGTAAAAGAATTTAGTCGTTTTGTTGCTTGTGTGAATTGATTATTATTTCTGGTGTTCCAAATTTCTTATTAAAAGCTAAAGTAAGCGCTTTAGCACTTGTGCAGATTGTTGTTGGTTCGATCATGGCGTGGTTCGCCTTGGCCGCTGTTCATGCTAGAACCGCTAATGGCTATAACATGGGAAAGATTTGATCTCATCCTCTGCTTGGGTCATGTGATTAAATAAACTGCCTGAATGTCCAGGTTTTCCTGATAAATAGGATCAGTCCAAAATCTGTGACATGAAATTTGTATAAAAGAAGAAGGTACATACCGATAGATTTAGACACATCATCCAACTTCTCCTGAGTCCGACTGATGAGAACGATGGCAAAACCTCGCCGTGCAAGCTGACAGAAAAAAATACAAATAAAAACACACAACCGACCCGATCGTACGGTACATATAGTGCATATTATAATGGTTAAAAAAAAGGACAGGATACAACTACCAATGTTGTGTAAGCCTGAGTCATTCCAATAATCTACATGACTGATCAATATATGCTGAATGAAATGTTTTGTAAAATAAAAATATTATATAAAATATCCGCCTAAGCGGTTAGACTATATAATATACACTAGCGATGCTCCGATCGACTGGCATCACATTTTAGGACTCGATCAGTACTCACTAAACTTGGCACATCTCACAAACAGATCTTTCTTTGCATTTAATTTTTCCTTATATTAAGTGTCCTGATTTTAAAGGCATATTTAACTGTGCACTGTATAATGAATCATTTTGTGAGTATTTAGGCCTATGTTAAAATAATAGTTACACTATATATTATATCCATTACTTTAAGAATGTAACAAATATATAAAAATATCACAAAGGCAACAGCTATAGTATTACTTTAGCTGAAAAAAGGTTAACGGTGATCAGAGAGCTTACATATCAGTTATATGACAAGAAATTAGTACTCGGTATCGGTTACAAAAATCCTGAATGGAGCGTCCCAAACACACACACACACACACACACACACACACACACACACACACACGCACGTTCTTTGAATCGGTTGTCAGTGTAAAGGTGGTTAACGTTAAAGGCGAGATCTACAAATGAGCCGTGAGAGCAGCCGAAAGCGAGTATGCTACGTATAAAGTAGTGTGTGTTTTAGAACGGAGTCCTCCGTTGATCTCTATCCAAGACCTCTCTACGGATGACTCATTGTGATTTCTGTGAACGGAGACAAAACAAAACACTGAAATCGTACCTCCTCCGCGTAGGCTTTTCCGATTCCATCAGTGGCCCCGGTTACAACTACAACGGAAAGAAAAGTTAGTTAGAGAAATGAGACTACAACTACTTGGAGCAGGAGACCGAACTGGTGCCAGCATGGAAAACCCGCTCCCAGAGCAATGTTATCTTTCATAATACTTTTGCCAATGACATTTAGCGTGATGACTGAGCCAGTGTTGCAGCTATGGACGTAATAAATCGCAGGACAAGCCCACATGTGTTCATGGAGCCATAATGACGCCGTGAAGTGTCATGTTCATTACGTAAATTCCCCTGAAGTACAGAACGGAGGATGGAATGGAACTGGGCCGGAAAAAAAATTACACATTAACATCGGGACAGCGAGTGTGTGTTTCGACCGTTCTTGCTTTACCAAGACAACAGCGGCTATTTTAAGCCATTTGCTCCATCGCCCCGTCTCACAGCTCACCTCTTTGTAAAAATAGCTAGAAGCGAGGCATACAAGGAGACAGGCTGAAGATGCACTGCATATATAGAAAGAGCAAGAAAAGGTCCGATTCGTGACCGGCCTCGCCCCGTCGTCTCGGCATTGTCTCGGCATCGAGGGCACGGCCCTGGCGTCGCCCTCCTTGACCTTGGCATGGCTCGTGTCATAGGGGGCAGAGTTCTGATTAAGGATTCACGCGAGCGCTTTGCTTCCACTGGAGTAGCAGAGGTGTAAAAAATAAATAAAATAAAAAATAGAGAGGGAGGGAGAGAGGGATGACAAACAACAAGACAGCACAAGGGTGGGGTGAGTGGGGACTGATACTGGGGCAGCTAAAAATAGAAATAAAGAGTGAAAGGCAAGCAGCGAGTAGAGAGTACAGTCGTGAAGGGTGGTGACACAGCTAGAGGAGAGGGAAATTTATGCATGTTTTTTTCAGTACACAAGAAATAAAATCTGTTATGATAAAATGGCAAATCTCTTTGGTTACAACTTAATTACAGAAAACTTAGATTTCAATTTGAGGTACAAAACGAATATTCAAGTCATTGTCTGGTATAATGTTCACCTGTTCATTGACAGAGTGCTGTTAAAACTCATTATTCTGATGAAAGAATATTTCAGTTTGCACAGCTAAAACACAGGCCTGCTGCTTTTCCACAGAGCGAGACCACAGTCAAAAGCAAACAAACACACGAGTGATGCAGAGATTTAGCTCCGATCAATTTTACAAATTTAATTATTTTTGCCAAGAACTGAGACACAGATTTTATATAGCAGTTTTTTATTGCCGTTGAATTGAGAAACATTTAGTTACAGACTTTAATTTTTAAATAAAAACACATTTTTATTAGGTGATGCACTGTTTCATGGTTTGCATATTTGCCATCTTTTGTATGGGTTTTATATTACAGTGACTTTAAGCGTCATTTTTACTCACCTAAAACAAAAAGGCTACAACAAGAATCCCTACACATCGTTTAAGTGTTGAATCACACGTGCTAAAGATACGACGCAAAGTAAAGCCTCTTATGGACGCACAGATGAACGGATGGAAACCCCAGAACATAAGGTCTCAAACAGCAAGTAGCAAAGACAGGCAAATAGTTAACACAAACCGTTAAACTGTCAACATCTATTTCTAATTGAATTTCAAAGGCTCGAAAATTTGAGTCCCAGTTCATGCTTCCAGTTAAGTTTTGATGATAAACACAAAAAACTATAGATATCATGAGGTCTACAATATTGAGATTATTTCGAGATTTGGCTCTAACTTTGGCCAATAGTCAAATTATGTAAATAAAGCAAAACCAAACAAACTGGCCAGTTTCTTTCATTACAGCTTCTATTTTATCTTCTTTTTATACTTGATTGTTGTATTAACAAAAAAAGACATATGATGCAATAGATCATTCTTACATTGGTTGCTGGGTCCTAATTAAAGGCCCTCAATTGGCACTGATGATCAAGTCAACTAAAATCCAAAAGCTTGATTTTTTTTTTTATTTTAGTTGCCTTGATATGCATGTATACATGAATGAAGGAAGGAAAATGAATAAATCTATTCAACTCCAGCACGATCTCGATCTCTGAAGTGAAGTGAGGACGCCCCCTTCCAGCGCACATCGCTGATGCTGCGGTTGCTGTTGATGCAAAATAGTTTGAGGGCTAAAAAAAGAACAGGAGATTAAAAATACCAGGCAGGCACTGCAGCCTCGTCTGGAACGGCTGCAGTGCTTGAATACCAACAAGCTTTGGCATCACATCACTTGCTGCGGATCGGCCCCTTTGCTAGTGCGCTACGGATGCAGCCCGGGTCTCACCTCTCGCAGTCGCTGCAAACGGGTATTCCCACTGCACCTGCGCAGTCTTTGCTGCCACTGCAGTAATGCATGCTATGCATACTGACCGACAGGGAATGAGAAGAACAATGAAGCTGTGCCAGGCAAGGCAAGAGCGTTGTGTATTCATTGCTCAGACAATACCATTCACAGAGAACTGCAGGAGTGAATGTGTATTTTCTGCAGCCAATCCACCGATGCATGAATGATTCCAGCCTATTTCACAAAAGAAATGGGCTGTGACAAATATAGCCTCATTGCCAGGGTAAAAGAAAGAATAGGAAGGGGGCGGGGGGGGGGGGGGTGTTGCGTTCAGACGCTCTACGTGTCATCCACGTGGATTCGATTTTCCCCTCAACATGCTCCTCCCCTCTGTAACTCCTAACAAAACCTTTAAGAGGTGAAGGGGGCTGGGGTGGGGTGCCGTTCTTTGCTGTCCCTGAATGTATGATGTGTTATGTAATAGAGGGAGCTCTTCATTGGTTGTTGCAGCCGAGGCTTCAAAGGGTCCCCTGGGCCATGGCGCACACTAACACTGCTTTAAATAGCATGGGATGCCACGTGCCTCTCCCAACGGCTTTATTCGCTTCCCATCGACGGTGATCTTCAAAAGCAAGGGGTTTAAAATTGGCTGCTCTAAAAATAGCTCACGATGCATTCAAGTTTTCCCTGGAGGAAAGGTATTTTCAACAAAATTGGGCTGGGGGGGAGCCTTGTCTTGCCTTCCAAGCCCAAGTATGCGGTACGGTGATGCTGCGATCAGAGTCTGAGGATTTGTTAATGAAATATTCAAACGATCTTGTAATGAAACCTCGTAACGAAGGCACGCTGCTGAAAAATACCAATGAATGAATAAATGAAGATCTGTTATTAAAATTAACTGGGAGTAGATCTCAAAGTAGATGTAGACCGCAACAAACTGAAAATCCCTTTGGAAGCTTAAAGCACATTGTCTCACCCAGAACAGGCAAATGATGGTGTACTTGGTGTACTACAAGCTGCACAAATCTGAAGTGTAGTTTCCAGAGAAACCGAATATTCAGGCAAAAGCCCGTTATCCGAGGTGTAAGCAAACTGCTTGAATGTGAATCGCAGTTTGCATAACTGATTAGGGACTTTAAAAAATAAAGGTTGTTTTGTTGAAGATTTGTTATACCATGCAGGTTTATTTTATTAGCATTATTACAGGTGACCGTAAGCTGTTGGATTTTTCATGATAGAAAATTGAATCAGGACTAGCAAAGATCAAATGGCCAGTCTGCCTCTAATTGGTCTAAAAACCGGATCCAGAAAACCTGAAAGATTTTCAACGTTAAAAAATTGCTGCAGAATAAGAACCAGGATCCAAGAACGCACTGAAAGATAGTACATGTTAGGGGTTGGAATCTCTAGGCACCTCACGATTTGATTCGATTCAAGTTCAAGTTTTATTGGTCACATATACATTGTACAATACAGCATATAGTGAAATTCTTTGGCGACTACCTGGG
>JAOUQX010000030.1:6723234-6737427 GCA_028566295.1 Liobagrus marginatus
AAAGCATTTCACTGTATGTTGTACCACGTATAATGTACATGTGACCAATAAACTTTGAAACTTGAAACTTGAAATTAGAAATGCTATTATGTAGAAATCCTGCAGGTCAAGGCACAAAAGAGTTACAGAATACAAGTATCAGTTTATAACTGTTCTAAACAGAATTGGACATGCTACATTCATCAGGAAAACTTTGTGTATTTTGTATCGCTGCCTTTGGATGACTCATTTAAAAACACCGACATCTGACAGGCTAACATGTGAAAAAGTATATAACAAGTTTGTCTTCAATAGACTATAAGAGGGTGAAACCTTTACATGTTGTTCGTTATACTGATTGAGGTTAGGTAATAAGGTGTACTAAAAAACTACCAAAACTGAACTTTGGGAGTGAGTAAGATTTATCTGTCTCACCCAAGGCCATGAATCTCTGGGGGGAGAAAGAAGGTGGGCAGCAGGTCAGCAGAGGGAACAGTTGGGAAATGCTGAGCGCAGTCTGAACGTCTCGGCCACAGCACGCTATGAGTTTCCTATTGAACATGAAAAGACTTCAGGTTCAGGAGCTTTAATACAGAATAGCTGGAACACATACATCCAAGTAGCAATGAAAGATATGCACTATCCCACTCAGTGGAATACCAGAAGCTCATAAACACTAGAGCTGTGTATTCAGATATGTTTGTACATAGAGAGCAGGAGACTAAATCTCACAGCGTCAGAAGCAGATTCCTTGCCCCAATGTGCTGCTGGCACGTCTCCTCCTGAAACAGTAGAGCATGGCTGTGGGATTCGGCTCTCGTTCGCACTCAACTCCGACACCAGAGCCACGCTCGCGGCTACGGATACCTCCTCCCCAAACTGCGCATGTACACACAATAAACGGTCACTGGAACACTGCGCATATTCAAAAAAGTTGTAAATGTAAGTTTTACATTAGTTGCTTGAGTTATATAAAATGCTAAACAAGCAGATTTTGGAACTATTTAAAGTCTCCAGTATGGCGCCAACAACCAGGCATCTGCACTAATGCCACTTGCTTAAACACATCATACAGGAGGAGTACAGATGTCCATATCATAATAGCCAATCTTGCATTATAGTGTCTTAGTAAGTCATTAGGACCAACTAATTAGTGAGAAATGCATTTTGATTAATTCAACTATAATTCATGTATTATTTTGAATCTTGCTGATTGTTGATCATTTTATATATCTATATCTATCTATCTACACGACATCAACATTTGTGACTCGTGTACACATTCAAACCTATCAGGGCATGGCTTCATTTACATACCATCTACTTGATCATGATTTGCATTTAAACTAAATAAAACAACCCAGACAGTGAGTTAATCTTACGGAAGATAATCTCACAGCAACTGCACATATCTGAGCACTGATATGTTAAATTAGCTATAAATCGGTCATCTTGGTCTAACCTGGATGTAGTGTACATTCTCAAACAGATCTCCGCGATGATAACGGACAGGTAGGTCAAAAGGACAGAACAGCCTATGCTGCTGCTGACCTAGATGACACATCTGGTGGTTACCTGACAAAAAACAAATAATCAGTTTGGTTATTAGCGTAATCTGGGACACAATGAAACAACCAAGACACACCGGACATGCAAGCTTAACTAAACGTCATTGTATAATAAATGCTCATCGAATTGCTCATGGGTATGTATGTGAACCATGAATATGGTGTTTTGGTGTTCTCTCTCTCTCTCACCAAGCTGTGCCTCTTTGGCCATCTGTGTCTCATGGATGATGTTGCGTAGAATCTGTTCCTCCTGGATTAGCTTGTGCTTGTCCAGCAAGCTCTGCTGCCGCAGGTAATGATCGTGCTGCTTCTGATACTCTTTTAGTTCATTCAGAGTGCGCTGAAGCGACCTGCAATTGAAAACAAGAGCCCTGACATTAGCTCTTAGACACAGCACTGAGGAACAAGCATGACCCAGATTTACCATTCGCATTAGAGAAGCATCATCTCTTTACGATTTATGTGTAATTTAACGGAGACTGTTCCAATGCTAGAGCGTTTTGGTTCAGTGAATCTTGCAAATATTTTGCAAAGTCTGGTTGCTATTTCTAATATTTTTTTAGCCAAACTGTTGTTATAGACATTCGGTATTAACATGTTATGGTTTTAAATTGCTTCGTCATCAACATTAACAATCCAAAGCCAAATTAGCATCTACTTGCCGCAATGAATATTATGAATAATAAAAAAAAAAAAAAAAAGGGAATTGTTTTTAGCCATCAAGTCTTTAAGGCTGCTATAAAGTGTGTTTTAGGATTAGGATTTAGGAATGGGGTTCACAGTGATTTTATGGCAACTGTAGTAATTATACATAAACCATTGTCCAATTATCCAAAACCCTTATTCATTTTTAATATTATTTAGATAGATTTTGTGTAACTTATATTTAACATGCTTGAACTTCCCAAATCAGGTGTCACCAGCCCATGATTGCAGAAATGCATTTATTTTGGTTCTGGCCAAAATCAAGAAATGTACAGAGGAATACAGAGAAGACAATTAGCAGTTAAGAGAGAGCAGATACAGATTAGTCCATTAGCTTCAAACCATTAACTATCGCTATGTCAGACAAAAGTAAGCAAGCACTGTTCAATTGTTAAAAATAACTTTGTCCCTGGCTGTAACGATGCAATAATTCTAAGGATGATTGTTAGCCACTGGCTCAGGATCACAGTAAAGTAAACAGGCGAGGCATTCAACAAATTAAACAGGCATACACTAGCTTGTGACAGGGACAAACAGAAACAAAAAAAACACTAATTATTTTTGTTTTTTGATGGAACATCACTCTTAATGAACAACAGTCACCGAAATACTTTATAACGCATATCATGGAAATCAAAGAAAAACAAATAATTACAAAATCAATGGCTTTTTGGTGGATTGCCAAATTCCCAGAGGTTCTGTTTAAGTGTTACAGTGGTATAGTTACTATTCGGTGATTACTTTTCCCCCAAAATTCATTTATGCTTGGCTTGCTCTATCTGGGACGATTGGAACAGCTCCCTGGCGAACCCCTGTTGAACATCCCCCTTTCCCCCCTCCGTCTCTCTCACCGGTGCTGAGCCTCAAGCCGCTGCTCGAGCTTCTGCTGACACAGGACCGCATGCTTCCTCCTCAGAGCCTGCTCAAAGCCTGGCTGAGCCTGCAGAGCCTGCTCGTAGCAGAGTACAGAGTGATTGTACTCCCCCAACATCTGATAGAGAAAGACAGATATGTTCGGAAAGCACATAATCAAAGCGTGGCCATGCGAACTTCTTAAGGAGTTACGGAGGTATTTGGCACTCACAGCGTAAATGTTGCCAAGCGTATAGTGGCTGGTAAATAGATCAGTAGTGTGGTCCAAGGCCGCATGAGCCAAGACGGCGGCATCTGCTGAGAAGTGAGCTCGGTGCAGGATATTCGCCAAGTTGACAAGCGCCACATCCTTGTGCTGCCTAAAAAAAATGCAAAAAAATATATATATATATAAGCACAATATGCAAATATAAGCGCATGCAAATTTAAGTCAAATGCTATAGAACATGAACACGCCGGCCTGTCTGACCTCATTTTCTGTACAAACCCTAATCCTGCTGCTTTAGCTGCTATAACGTAAATTGGCCTAGACAATATAGAATGAGACCCTGTCCAGCATATCAAATGATTACCAGCATCTCATTCTGCATTTAATCCAGATAGTTAGATTTGCTTGTACCTGGGAGAAAAATGCAGAGCGCGGATGACACAGTCTACAGCTCTCCTGGGCTCGTTCTTTATACGCCAGTAAAAGGAGGCCAGATTGTACAGCACCCAGGAGGAGGAATTCTGAACAAAATATACAAAGGAAATTAAAACTGAGCAAAAACATGTTTATGCGTCTTTCTATAATTATTCTGTACACGGTCATATGCTCACACTCAAAAGAGCCTGGTTTATTCTATGGCCGACCTCATCCATGCGATGACCCAGTTTATGGGATAAAGAACTGTAGATAGGGTTGTCTTTTGACAGCAAAGGTGATGTGAGGTTAACTTTCTCCTGCACACCCTGGAAGATAAAGAAAAAAAAAAAAAAAAAGGCATTAAAAAACAAAACTGTTGAAGGGAAAACTCCACGGAAAACAACTTGTACTGCATGTTCGTTCGAAGTGAACCCTAATTTATGACTGCATAATTTATTTACTTTATTTATTCTAGAATTAAGATTACCCTTAAATGCTGGTATGCATGAATACTGTAGGGAAGCTCAAGAATTCCTGCACACTCTGGCATCTCCAGGTCTGACGGTAAAGGTGACAAGAAATCCATAAAATCTTCAGGACTACAATGCACAAACACACCAAGTAGGAGAAAGATTTATTACACGACAGCGTCACAAACCACCAGCCAACAGGAATTGACCTCAGAGCTGCTTTACTTTATGCCTTTGTCCTCCAGGGATATAAAGGTGCCGTCATAGAGGTCCAGATCCCCGAGAGGAACTTTAGCCGTCACGCAGTCGGCATCTTCTTTATAGTGACGTTGTTCTAATCCAGTGTCACGGTCTTCGTTCTCTTCGATGTGAATTTTTTGAGCAACTAGCTGCTTCTGTTTGTGGACAGAGAAAAACAAAAGAAACTGTCAGCATTAAACTGAGGAACGGGTGAGTGGGCGTATTTTAATCGGCATGGAAACACATACAGTGACTTCGGAATTAAAGAGTTCCTTTTGGCATTTGGGTTGAAAATCAATTAGTCATCAGTTGACAATATTTCATTCTCCTTTTTTAGCTGTACACGTTCTACATATACACACTGAAAGTAAGAAAAGTAAATGTACAAAACAGGTACAGTAAAGGGCCACTGCATTCACTGGTCATACACTTTATAAATCAACTGGAAGCTATCAATTGCCAGTGAGAGCTGGTGACACAAGCAACAGCAAATAACTGTGACTACATGTGTTCTTGCCTAGTGATGCAATAAAGCAACTTACAATGGGAGTGAAGACAGTACAGCTCACTTGATCTGTGGCTATGAGCCAAGAATGCATTGTTGTATTGTATTGTGATGTCATGTATTTGGCTGTATTAGAGTTTGGTTACTGGAAGATATTGTAGTTTGAACATCACCTCCAATTTCTTAAGGTAGTTGACACGTGTCTCCTGCTGCATGAAAAGGACAAGATGATGTGGATGTTTCAAGTTAAGCGGAGAGTCCACCTGCAAGCAAATGAGCATGAGTCACTGTCTGGAAGGATGAAGTTAGTTTACATACCCATGTATTTTACATACACACTCAAACCTGAAATCTAAATGTCAACATGTTCTGAACAATTAACTAATAAATGTGACCAATACTATGGACTGCATTAGGTATCAAGTAAGCATGGTCAGTGGCATATAGAGATTAGTCATATATTTACAGCATTTGGTAGACGCTTTTATCCAGAGCGACTTACAACCCAGAGGGTTAAGAGCCTTGCTCAGGGGCCCAGAAGTGGTAGCTTGACAGTGCTGGGTATCGAATCCTGGTCATCGGACCATGGGTCAAACACTGAGCTACCACTTCAGTAATGACTGAATGACAACAAATGGTGAAATAGAACAGTAACCAACATAAAATTGGACACGTGAATACCTTGAAGGAAGGTATTCATGGAAACCTGTAATAAGCGGTTCAACGTATCGCACTGAAAAGTAAAAATTCCTTACATGAACATGACCGCTGCATTTCTCAATGCAGCCCAGCTGTCAGCCAGAGCCTAGCAGCTGTTCTAACATTATAACCCGACTCATACAACCTGGCATGTTTTTCTTATAAGCTTCAGTTTACAGTAACCCTAAACTCCACCACATTACCTAACTTGCTTAACTCGTCGCCCTAGCTAAGTTAGATAAGGAACATGAGGCTAACGTTAGCTACAACCCAAACACAAACAATTCAAACCTGTTGTTGGATTTTTCCGTCCTCTGTAACGACCCAGTGAGTTGTAGCTCGTCCAGATTCGACGAAAAACATGCAAAGAAAGATAAACATCCTTGCTCGGACAGGCGCTTGCCATAACACATTAAAACAGACATCATTTTTCCCTGTGCCGTGTCGCTGCACTTCCGCCATTTTTATGACTATGTATTCAATTCCTTTCGTCGTAATTTTCCCCACCCATATTCCGACAAGCCCCGCCTCCTGCGATAAAATGAATACTGTACTGTCTGACGAAAAACGGGCTGAAAAACAGACAAATAGGATTGGCCTCTGGTCGCGTGAATCTTCATATTTCAAAATAAGAGTTCGAAACCGAAAACGTTAAACACAGTGTAAAATATTAAAGTGCAAAAAGGAAAACGTAAAAATAGATATAAAAAATTATGGAATGAAAGAATGCGTCAAAGACATACTGAATGCATATATTTCAAATGATTACTTAAAACTTAAATATTAAAATAATCACTAACAGTAGGGAAATAATCACTGAAGTCATTTGATGCATTCATATTGGCGCCCAATTCCAGTATGTATCATTAATGTGGCTGGGGGAAAAAACTCTAAATTGTAGTTATAAAAGTATTTTTTTTTTTTAAAAAGCTATAAAAGTATACTGTTTAAACACAACCATGAGTACATAAACAATATAGTACACCAAAGAACATTTATCATCTATGTGAAAAATTATGAGAGGCAAGCAAGCAAGAAGAATAATATCAAATCTAAAATAGTTAATGTGGCTAAAAACAAATAAAGAATAAACACTGATACACATAGAGAATAAATTCTCTCTTATCATTCAAATAAATTAGGAATTCTCAGATTACTTTAGGATATAATGTAAAGAATTGAAAGCTGTAATTCTGTTCTGTTGTCTCATATGCAACATTTGATCTCAAACACAAATGTCCATAGTAAATATTAAAAAAAAGTCTGAATTATGCCTTCAGCATTTCATCTATTTGTAGCTAACCGAATCTTTGTGCAAAATATTTGCACTCGTGTGTATTAATTCACATCGAACCATATAACAGTCTAAAAAGCTTAAATCAATTCCAGGCTCGCCACATTAAAAGCATGCAAATTTTTCAGTCCTAGTGGCAGAGCCACATATGGTCACATTGCTGTATAGCAGCTCCAGACTCCTTAGCTTCGGTTACTGTTTGTCAAGTTTGCCAGGTTACTCCTATTTTTTTCTCACCTGCCAAAAACATTCTTGACCTTCAATGGCTACAAATGCTGAGGAAAAAAAGGGAAGGAATGTGTCCATACTGAATTCCCATCCAATGTGTATTCCCTTATGATCCCCAGTGCATACTTATCGGCGTTATGTACAATGGACTGAATTCCCATTATATGTGTATTCCCTTATGATCCCCAGTGTTTCTGTGATTCTACACAAATATGTTTAAGCATTTATTAATGATACTTTTTTTAGTTTCTCCAAAAAAGCATGTTAATGCTTGCTTTAAAAAAAACTGTAATAAACACTTAATTAAATGTATAATTTAATTACATAAAAGACAATGATATACTCGAGACATGAATGGCATGTTCAGAAAATATTTTTATGTAGTGAACCATAGAAGAAAAGAACAAAGGAAGAAAAAAAAAAAAACATTGTGCAAAACATCCATGATAGGCCTAGACTTTAGGGTACATTTGCTAATACTGCTGGCATCAGCAGAATCAATCATACACCCAATCACCATACTTCATACAATTAAAAAATTGTTACAGAGTGAGCGGATTACTTTTAACATTAACAGAGAACTCTTTTTTTTTTTTATTAAATCATATTAACAGTAAACTCTTCGGTCATTTAGGACATATTAAATATACATTACCCTCATTTACATATAAAAAAGATTCAGACATTGAAAAGGTGAACATTAAAACTTTTAGTTAGTGAGCAGGTCATGCAGTGTTTCCCTCTCCAGCGCAGACCATTTTAGAGTGTTATACAGTATTACTTCTTTCTCTCTTTCTGTGTATGTCTGTGAGAGATCATAACTGTGTGATGGTCGAGTTCAAGACTTCTGGTGTGCACTTTAACTTTGATGTTTTGGAGAGGTCTCTCTGTCGGGGAAAAACAGTTATGTTTAATAACAAATAAAATATAAAATACTTATATGATGTGGCCAAAGGTATTGGGACCCCTAATATACATTGCATCCATGTTTTTTGTTTGAAAATCCAATTCTAGATTTAGTCTCACTCTTATACCTAGAACCTCCACTAAGGTGCAATTTGTTTTTGTTCAATAGGGTTGAGGTCAGGGCTATGTGCAGGAAACCCGAGTTTTCCATTCCAAACCAAACACAGCATGTCTTCATGGAGCTCAGGGGCTTGGGTCTCTTAATTACAGTGAGAAAAAGAGCAAAATTATAGCACATTTTAAACAATTGTATGTTTCACTATGGCAATATTTTAGGGAAGAAACATCTATAAGTGGGCTGGTAAGAGGTCTTCAAACGTTTGACTCACAAACACACATTATATGGTATTTTGACCTAGTTGATTGTGACAAAGTAACAGACAGCAATTAAAAATAGGTCAAAGGTTTTGAAAGGTGAAGTTTCAAAATATACACGGTCTACACAACTCTTTTAAATGGATAAGGGGTCACACTGAGTAAAAGAGGGTGTGTTCAACATACCAAGCTTAAAAGGGTTCAAAATGTACAATAAGTCGACAAAAATAAATACAAATAAATAATATGCTTCAAAGTGAATAAAGTGAATTCTTTCATTATTAATTGACTGAAAATGATTTTCTTGATGATTTATGAAACAATTTGTTATGAAAGCTCCTAAAACAGGGTTCAGCGGATGGGAAAGTAAAGTCACTGAGATGCAGCAAGTGTGTTAAAGCATACACTTATGATATATTTAAATTTAGACAAACCTTGATTGCGTACATTCAATGCTGATAACTTCCTCTTAAAACAAATTCCAGAATTAACCAGGCATCCAGAAAAATCAAACCAATAAATTTAAGGCCATTAAAATGTTTCTATAAGTTAATATGTCTATATACGTATATATTTTATGTTGCATGTCGAGAGGCGTTTTTCCCTTGGTAAAAAAAATTCAGTCTGGCCAAAGAAATGTTTCGGTGTGCAGCTGTTAATGTTAATCCAGTGAGGAAGAATTGTTTCTCCTGAAAAACCTTTGAGGATTTAGTGTTCACTGACTAATGACATGATAATAATGACATGCAATGTTTTTGTGAAATATAATACATTTATAAATAATGTATTATTTAGTACGTATGTAAAAAGTTTCTTATGTAAAAGTAAACTCAACTCTCTGATCTCGGAAGGGGCATAAAAGAAAAGTGTATACCCTGTCATTAGTAGATTGCAGATTTTCAAACCTTGATGATGAAACAGCTATCGATCGCCCATGACTATTTTTGAGCTCATTCTGCCCTTTAAATAAACGATGTGGTAATTACAAGAATAGGAATGACAAAAAGACATCAAATTACCGCAAACTCAGAATAGGTACTAGCGACAGAGTTGATGCTGAAGTTACGTTGTGGGCTAGCTGGAGTCTTCAAAACAGCACGTGTACCACAGTTAAGATGACAAACATTTTCCTTATTACGTTCCGCCAGTGCTGAATGAGGAGGTTTCCTGTGAACTGGAGTCTTCACGGAATTGCCCTGTTTCAGGAAATGAAGATTAAATCATCAGTCACTTATCTGTATAAATGACAACACCATTATTACCCAAGGCAAAACAAAGTAATTTTTTTACTGCAGCCCTGCACTAACCTTGCTGCCTGATATTGGAGGGCGGGACACGGGCGAGTGGCATACAGTTCCACAAAACACAGAGCGCATAGTGCTGTTAGAGGTGCCAGTAGAGGTGCCGGAGGTAGCGTTTAGCTAAAGGAAATGCAAAGAGAGGCTTGTATAATACATGCACTCACATTAAAGGAAGGTCAATCAACTTACGCAGTGATTGAATTAGGCAAAGCATTAACCTTATATGCATATACCTACATATAAAGCATTGACTATACACTATATGGGCAAAAATGTGTTAGTTTGTTATCAGCTGCCCACATAAGTGTCAAATCTAGCTAAAAATAAGCAAATCCACAAAGCCACAATACAGAGGAAAGCATTTTCAGAAGTGTGGAGATTATTTTATGAGTAAGAGTGAGACTAAATATGGAATAGGATGTTATGGTCTGGTGTTCCAATATTTTTGTCCATATAGTGTATCTGAACGGTACAGTTTAAAAGGCGGTGAAAGTTATTTTAATATTTTTACCTTCCGTGTCTTGCACGGGGTCATGCTACCCAAAAATCTTCGTTTTATGGGAGATCGTACAGCAGTGCCATACAGCATGTCCTCCTCTGTCTGTTTGCTCTTTTTCAAATGCTAAACAACAAAAGGTGACATGAATTTAACGAAACTGAATAAAAGAAAATAATAATAGTTCCCATAAATACTCTGTGAAATTTGTCTTTAATTAATAAACTATTTCTATGTTACTATAACAAAGTCTATAAAATATTAGATCGTCCACTAAAAAAAGCCTAACAAGAGACATCATCCGGATGAAAATCTGCCTCTGACCCATAAATGTCAGCACTATTATATCTATCCCTATATATCTACCTATGAAACGGTATAAATGGTATAAAAAAAATTTGCTGATGAATTGTCTGACAGATCTACACTAGTAAATAAAGAAAGGCATACCCTTTCTTGTTTTTCACGCTCCTTCTCGAGATGATGTAGATCCCACTGCTCAGAAACAAACTGCATGAACTTCTGACCCTGGACCAGAAACTCTCTGCCTTGTTCTTGCTCCCACTGCTCGATCTGGGCTTTCAGCTTCTTTTCCAGCTAAATGACAGAGTTAGACGTGCAGGAGCTTTGTGTAACTATTCAGCCTTAATAAAATCTTTATAACCAAACAGAAGATGCTTGCATGTGAATAAATTACCTTTGGAAGGCCTTTGAGTAGGTCTGATCTTTGTTTCTCCTCCTTTAAAAGGTTTCCTCCTCTGTTGGTAAATCTGGATGGATCTGTGGCCTTTTTCTTCAAATTGGTTTACGAAGTGAATAGAATGAAATAAATAATTACATCCAAAACTGCTAATTCTACTACCACTAATCATCATTATCATCTTCATCATAATCAGTATCATGGTGCAAAACAAAATTTTACATTAGCTAGCCTTCTCGGGTTCATCCAACTTACTTCAAGCTCCAAGAAAATCTTCCAACTCTCCTCCCATTTGTGAACGCCTTCAAAAAGTTCTTTATGATCTTCATAATGCTGTTTTAGGTGCTGAAGCTCAGTTTCGTGAATGTTCAGCAGTTCTTCACCAAAATTATCTGAAAATAAGAAATGATTAAACTCTTACAATGAACTTGGTACACAACCAAAAGTGTTGGCTGTGTATAAGTTATGATTTCAGAAGTTTACCATCGTAATAGGGCTGAAAAGCCTGCTGCTGATCGGGGCTAAAGAAGCATTTCTCCCAAAACGCTGTAATTTCCTCTCGAATAGCTTTAGTGAGATCTTGAATATTTCTAAGCTTCAGTTCTTCAAGACGGTTGAGTTCAGCATTCAACTAAAAACAAAAAAGATAATTAATTGAAATAAAAAAATAACAAGTATGAACAAGCTGTTGTTAGTGTCTACATACCGCTTGCATGTTTCTCGTTCTAGACGTGATCATGTGCTCAGCAATAGCATCACGATCCACCTGTGAGATGTGCAACCGTTCCCATAGCTGCTGGATTCTTTCTCGATAAGACCCACAGATACGCTCGTTTTCAGCTTTCCTGCTCTCAAGCTGAAACATTTTACCATTTGAGCTTTTGTATTGTGTAGCATTTCAGACTAATGGATCATTTCAGAACACATCTTTTACATTCTTACCTGCTGAAGAAGGACCTTAAGGGAGACAATGTTGTCTTTCGAGAGACAAAATGCCTCCTCGTCCTCACAGACAATATCCTTTTCAAAACTAGTCTCAGGCAGTTGGTCCAGATCGTCCATATAAAGGATTATCTTTTTCTTTAGCTCAACAAATTTGCTGTGTCTTTGTTCCTGAACAAAATCCATTTACAAATATAACTTAATAAAAAGAAATATATATACAAAAGTGGGAATAGCTCTCAGATTTTTGTCAATATTTTACCACTAAGCTGTTAGTATTCTTATGCCCGAGGTACATAAATGAAATATTTGACCTTTTCCGCTGTTAGTTGTGCTATATGTTGTCGGAAACTTTCCAGTTGCTCTAGCGAGGGAACCGCACTTGCAGAGATAGAGAACGGCTCCAAGCAAAGAATGTCGCAGAGGTCTTGATCCTGCTCTATGAGCGTTTTAAGCCTTTGCATTCTCTGTCCTTTCTGTTCTAACATAACCTCAAGAAAGGTTCGTATGTCTTTCTCCTGTTGGAGCATTGTGTTTCTCCTTTCCTCCTAAAATCAGACAAAGACACCTTTAAACTAAGGATTATCACTAGGTATACAGTAGTCCAATCTAGTCTCGCATAGCCAGACTACTGGCAGAAGGTCTGGACTCGATAACAGCTTTTATTTGCAAAGAGACATGCAAAGCATCCAATTACATTTAGTTTTGTTAATGTTATGTTAAGAGCATTAAAAATGTTGATGTCAATACAGTAATCAGAGTAACTTTCAAAATACTGGAAACTTTTCGATTTTTTATGATACATGTGTATCAGACATTCAGTCAACAGTTCGTGGGCATAAGGTTTAAGGCCAAGCCTATGACAAATCAATGACTCATGCACCTATGACTATTTCAAATATATGAACTGTAAATGTGTTTTCATTATAAACGATTTAACTGCATTTAATTGTGAGGACATCATGACAAAAACACATGCACACAGTCCACACCTAGATTCTATTCTATTATTTAACACAGTATTAAAAACATTATGTACCTTGTCCAATAAAATGCACGTTTAATTTGACCATTTCCCTTTAAAGTCACTTATTATGACAATTTCCTAATGAATTATAATATTATATGAATCATACTAATGAATTACTAGGCCGAATGCAAACATAGTTACCTGCAGGATATCTGCATGTTAGGACGCAACAGTATTGATGACTTGAGTGTCGTTCTATTGGTTTTGAGGCTTGATGATCTTAGTAGGCCTGAATGTTGACAAGCAAGTTTAACTAGTTAGGGTCTACATGCAGACTTATTCTAACAAAGCTCCAGAGATGTTGGGATCCATTTGCAGAAATTTTATTAGGTTCTTTGAAAGATTGAGCGAAAGAGAGAGCGAGAGTGTGTGGCTTGATAGTTTAGTGAGAGTAACGAATCCTTCGCATCTGAGCGAACGTGCCGGAGTGGTTTACATAGGTGTGCATTAATAAGGTACAGGGGTAGGAAGTGATTATTTGCCGAGTTAAAGTGCCTAAAATGCCGGTGAGCGTGACCTGTGGTGCGCGTGCGTGTCACCTGTCACTTACCTGATAGGGAGGAAGCTGCAGCTCCAAGCAAACTTTATCCAGCTCTTTACGACAAGTCTCGATACTGGTCATTAAACGCTTTCTCAGACTCTCCTCTTCTGCGATCATCATGTCCAGAAGACCCTAATATTTACATTTACACTTATTTATTAAGCATAAGCTTTCAACCAAAGCAGTTAAAACTCACATCCCTCCCATCTAGAGCCATAACTGCTGACACTGCACTTGCTCAATAAGTAGATTTACCCCAAAAAATTAATTTTATTCTTAGATTAATCTACGGGCAACAGGAGTGATAGTAACACACTGTAAAATCTACAGTAACAAAACTGAAAGACTGTAATATCGTAATTGTATAAAATACATTTGCTCATTTAACTGATATATATAGTGCAATATACAACTTCTAAAGGTTAAAGAACCTGCTGCTATGTTCCCATGGTTACGCAATAGAACCACAGGCCACAATAGAACTTGAACACCTTTTAATGTGTAGTCTAAATGTTAACCACCAAGTAACACAACTACATTATGACATTATATTACCAGCAAACTGACTACAATGAATTAGTGCGAGCTAGTTAAGATGGTTGTGGTGGTTCACCGTTTAAGTTTTAAAGCCACAGATAAGAAGGCCTTGTGTTTAAATCCCAGCACCACAATGCAATGATTGGATTCATAAGCCAGAGAATTCAGCTAAGTTATAT
>JAOUQX010000030.1:6797408-6810676 GCA_028566295.1 Liobagrus marginatus
GGGGACAGTTATTATCGTGCGGGGCGGGGCCATGGCTGGAGACAGTTATTATAGTGGGGGCGGGGCCTTAGCTGGAGACAGTTATTATAGTGAGGGGTGGGGCCATGGTTCGGGGGCTCCAGTGCGTCATCAACAGTTATTATAGTGAGGGGTGGGGCAATGGCTCGGGGGCTCCAGTGCATCTTTGAAAGTTATTATAGTGAGGGGCGGGGCAATGGCTCGGGGGCTCCAGTGCGTCATCGACAGGTATTATAGTGAGGAGCGGTGCTTTTGTAATGTGTTTCAGCAAAATATTTGTAACAGAATTGACTTTAAAGGTCTGCTGCACAAAACAGTAAGCACCTGATTACATTTAAGGTCCTGGAGGATTTTTATGGTCAGAACACAACAGATAGTCTGCAGCATGACCTCGGTCTCTAGCCGACTCAAGCAACGCTTGGAAAAACAGCGAGAGTAAGGTTCACAGGATCAGCAAGGACAAGTTAGCAGGAGGGGCTCAGGAAAATTAGAAGAGGGGGATTATCAAACCCATAGGGAGTTTTTTCAACAGCCTCTCCCTAGCAACTTCAGCGGCCTATAATTAAACCTCGCTTTCTGTTTCACACTAACCTGGTCACGCACTTGTATTTAAACTCAGAGGAAACACTACAGTCAGTGAGCTGCTCCTTTATTCCTTTATTCATCTCTTTCTCTTTGCCACACGCATTTCAACCGTCGTGACATCAGTAAGCGGATTTAAATAACCCTTCACAAAGTCATCTGGGGCCAGTGATTTGTAACATGCTGTGTTTAGCTTAAGTCAGTTTCAAGGTGGACTCAACTTTTTTTCACATTCTGGATTCAATCTATTCTGCATCATTAGACCACCTGCTTCTCCCTCTATTACATTCAACTGCCTGAGAGCCTAAAAACACTCACGTTCTTCTCATCTCACAGACCATAAATTCACCTTCAAATCTCTGTCAAATATATGCCATGTTAAGAATGCTTTAAAACAAGTGTATACTTTTAAAATAAAACAAAACTGAATTGAAGGTCTGCTGGAAAATCCATGCTAAGACTTAAAGCCTTGGCCCCACTCACACACAAGGAATTTTAACCTTTTTTAATGTAATATTTAACAAACTGAACATTAAGAGTGATGGTGTTGTGCTGAAAAGAAATGGCATACTGTAAACGGATAAAAGAGAGGCCGTGTTAATAGTGAAATTCATTTTAAAAAAAAAATTGGAATCAACACAATTAGGGAACTTATCAAAAAATCGATAACCAAATTATTATAACACCATAACCGGATAAAAAATTCCACAAGACGGGGTATTAAGAGTGAACAGTTATAAATGCTACACAAAAAATAATATTTAAATAATGATACATATTCTATTTAATATTCTAACAATTTTGATTACCTTTCGGATTCCAGTGTCAAAAGATTATACAATATAAAGCGCTTAAAAGTATCCCAACACCACTGTAGAAGGATTGTGCAGTATATATAGTTTTTATTTAATTAAAATTTTGTATTCACAAGAGCTGCTGACTACTGTCTTGCTTATTAATAATAATATTTATTTGGATTAAGTTGCATTTGATTCTGTTGAAAAGAACTGAACGAAGAATATTATATTTCATTGTTTTCTAGAACAATTTCTGTCCAAGTTATTGGGTTACTTTGAATAACATTGTGATTAATTGATTGGTTTGTTTTTCAGTTCAGATTTTTTTTTGTTATTGTTATTTTCAGTTTCGGTTTTCGGCCAAGGGCATCTAAAATTTCAGGCAAACATTTAAAGGGAATACAGTTATTAGTGTGCTTGTAAGGTGTCCACAAACTGTCCTTATAGTGTGTCAGCTAAAGATTTCAGCATAAAAATATCTGCAAGCAGCCGGCAGGATCACTTTTATTTAGCCGGCAGGACATTTTAATGGCCAGTGAAAACTACAACACACACCTACATTTATGTTGAATTCTAGTTACATGCAGAAAAAAACTATTCAGGCTAAAACCTCGTTCATTAATTCATTCATTATCTAGCGTTTATCCTGTTCAGGGTCGTGGGGGCGCTGGAGTCTATCCCAGCTAACTTAGGGTGTGAGGCTGGGTACACCCTGTACAATCACCAGTTAATCACAGGACTAACACTTAGAGACAGACAACCATTCACACACACACTCACTCCTATGGACTATTTAGAGTAGCCAATTCACCAATGCCCATTCACATGTGTTTGGAAGTGGGAGGAAACCGGAGTAGATGGGGAAAACCAGCGCAAGCACGAGGAGAACATGCAAACTCCACACAGAAACACCGAATCGATCCATTGACCTTTGTGCTGTGAGGCAGGAGTGCTAAACACTCTGCCACTGTGTTGCACTACACCTGATTCATTCCTATTTAAAAATCCCACCATACAACAAAGATGAAAACTTGGCAACTGTGACTTGCAGTTTTAGACTCATGCCCACATTGCTAAATTTATTTTGCAATGCTTTAAATGAGATAATGCACTAGGGAAAGAATTTTAACCTAAAAGGTACAGCACCACGAAATTCTGGAAAAGAATAAAATCATGTTCTTTATGTGCTCAGCCCAGTTTATCTGAGAAGCACGATAGTGATAGTATGTGCACATGAAGAACTAAGGCTTTCCACATGGCACAGCTGCTAAACCTCTGGCTAAACTCTGGACTGGGTCTGTCACTAACACACTCATAAAACAAGCATGAAACGATTCTACATGATCAGAGAAAGTAAAAAAAACATCAATTTAAAATGACGGGGGAAAAAAAAGAGATGCATTACAGAGCAGGTTATCCCTCACCAAGCATTTCCCGTTCACACATACGGCCCCAGGCTCGGTTGGGCAGGGTGTGCCATCCAGGACTCGCCCAAAGTTGTAGTAGAAATTGTGTCCCAGGGCCAAACAGCTGAGCTCACAGGGGTCGGAGCCTGGGACACGAGAACAATCCAAGGTACATTGATGAGATCACCTTTAGTCCAGCTCGAGGGGGAAATGTACACATCACACATTTTCACGCATGTCTCACTGACCTCCGTGAAACGTAGTCCACCGGTAAGTGCTCCCGACAACCAGGGGCTGGTCATCAAAAACTTTGCATTGTAGTTCTCGGAAGTCTAGAGATCCGGGAGGACACCCCTATGGGAGATGAATCAGAGGTGTATGAAAGCTAGGGCAAGACACATACACACAGCCTGTCCATACATGCTCAGAACTTCCTACACCCTGCTTTATCGACAGTCTTTCTATCCATCATACAGAGTCACCCTGCAGACAGACTTCTTAATAAAGGACACACAGTCTGTGATTTGTAAGAACATAGAGGACTACTGTAAAACTTTATAATCTTCACGCTTTTTTCTATACACAGATGGAATTTTGGGTGATACCACAATCTATACAAATATACGTCGTGTGTAACTTCTTCTGTTCCTTTTATATTCCTCTCAATGCCCCACAGGTATCTCAGGTGTGTCTGCTTTCAAAAGAACCATGAAAGAAAAAAACACATCTACGTCTCAATGGTTTATATTTAAGTCACAAGGATTTAACTGTTTTTTGGGGGTCTGCAAAAACCCATCAGCTGTCACTGTAACATACTTTGACCTCTCTCTCTCTCTCTCTCTCTTGCTCTCTCTTGCTCTCTCTCGCTCTCTCTGGCTCTAGGAGGATTGCTATATGTTTTCCAAAACAATGAGGAGAAATTTTTTGTTTTATCTTTTAAAAGTTTTTCTGTAAAAGATGATATTAGGGATGTTAAGGTACCGGTACTAGTTTAACAGACAACGCTGCCAACTGGCCGCAGCCTATGAATAAAGGCGAATACAAAGACAGATGTTTATATGGTTATATGCCATATTTTCTTTTCATTTTTTGTTATACATTATTAATCCCCTGGGGGAAAATGGGTAGTTTTTGCATATACCAACTTATTAGGAAGCTGGGGTCAGAGCGTAGGGTCAGTAAGAGCGTGCAGCCTCCCTGGAGCAAGTGGGGTCAAGGTGCCAATGATAGTAATTTAGCAGTTACGGGGTTCAAACCCCGACCCTCTGACCCACTGAGCCAGAGCCCTAACCGTTGCGCCACCCCGTCTCCTTTATTTCTATATTTTATTTATTAAATAAAGGTTTTTATTAATAAGCATTAGTATTTAACATAAGTATAGTATTATACAGCTGCCTTTTAATAATCAATGCATTACTTTAAATGCAAATGACCAAATAAGAATGATAACATTTCCCAGACCCCCACACACATGCTTTGCTATTAACATACATAATAAATAATTCCACAATTATAATAATGCATTGAATACTTAAGTTTTATTAGCTGAACCTTCTCTGTACCTTAGTATTGCAGATCTTATACTGCCTGGGATCTCCTAAACATGGGCCTCCATCTGGATTCCTAAACAGAAAAATGCATCATTGAATGCTGTTTATTATTAAATATACGATGCTACTTATAATAATGCTTCTGAGATTTGTGCAACTCTTAGCATTTTTTAGACATCAGAGCCGTACCTGCGGGTGCAGGTCCGTCGGCGGATGGACGCTCCTTCTCCACAGGAGCGAGAGCACTCAGACCAAACCCCCCAAGAAGCCCATTCATTTTTATTCAGCAGCTGCCGAGGCACCCGGGATGAACGGACAACACGTCTTCCCCAAGTCTGGTAATCAAAGACACCGGTACTTAAGTGTTAAGAGTTGAATTAAACAACCTGGAACGATTTAATCATAGCGTACAACCTGCATTCGTCCAAAGAAAGCAATAATGATATTGCTAAATTGTCTGTGGGGTGGGAGGGAAACATTCTCTCTCTGTTGGTAGCTACAGGATCTTAAGCCAATCACTGATGTCTGTGAAGACCGGAATGCAAAAGAAGGTACAGAGCAGTTTCTTATGAGTGTGTTACCCTGCCATGTGATGCAGGATGAGCAGCAGTTTGTAAGATGCAGGTTATTATCTGATAGCTGGTTGTTAGCTGATGTACAATAAAGAAGAGCTGGTGGAAACTGGCCGAGACTAATTTAGAGAGAAAATGAGTCATTTTTGCAGGTGATCGTCAGGATTGACAGTAAACTCACCTTAGCTGAGCAAAGTATTTGAGATGGGTTATAGGACCCAAGAGATTAACGAGACACACCAAAGATAAACATTTTCCACATATGCAGGAACTTGTAGTCAGAGTGGAACTAAAGTGCACTTAAGTGCACATTAAAGCTCCAAAAGTGCATCTTAAATAACCCAGGGTAATGTTCAAGTTGGAGGAGATCCTAAATGTCAAGCTGTATATTCAAGATTCTCTAAGAGAAACCTTAGCATAGTACGCATTAGACACACACACACACACAAAAAAAACACATACATACTACTTTCATGACGGTGTGGATGGATACAAAGAGAAAAGTTTACGCAGCCTAAAACACAACTTTGTGGGACACCATATTGTACTTCGATCTGATGAATGTCAATGAACTCTATAAAAAAAAAAAAAGGTAAATGTCTTCCAAATAATATTTGGAATTTTTCTTTCCAAATGAGTCGTGTTTAAAATAGTTCTGAATGTTCTTTTAATGTACCGAAAGCCTGAGCTGTAGCTTAATATCGCAGTTAAACTGATTTTCATTAGTTGAACTATAATGAAACTACAAAACAACAACGTATGGTATATCAACAGGCAGAAAATCATTCATTTTGTTATTCACTAGCATAATTCGAAGGACGATGGCATTTATATATTTTCATAGCATAGACAAAATCTAGACAAATTTGTATGCTGGGATATGCGGAATCAAAGAATTTCACTGTATGTTGTACTGTATGATGTGCATGTGACCAATAAACTGAACTTAGAAAACTTAACTTAAAAACAATCCAACTTGTCAATTAGATTTTATTTAATCCTGTATTATAGTTATTTCACATTGTTACAGCACCTCTTTGAAGAGGCGAATTACTTGTCCCGTTGGATAACATTACAGTGCTATTCTCAGATCAGTCTCTGGCTTTGATCCGAGACAAACAGGCAACAAGCGAGCAAGGCGAGACGAGACAGCAGCTTTCATCAGGTCCCTGGGGCCACCCTGAATTCATCATATGCGCATATTTGTGTGCGTGTTAACGTGAGAAGAGTGTGGAAGTCAGGAGTGCACACCCTGCTACATCTGTCAATTAAGACAACGTCACACAGCAGTTGACTTCGCACTATAAATAATACGACGAGATACATAAATCGAATATGAACAATGTTGGCGACTGTGTGGAATGTAGCGTAAAAAAGCAACACTTGGGCAACTTCATAAGTCACTGGATTTGACTTTAATGCAGATGTTTCATTTCCAACACTTGAGGCAAGCACATCCAAAAAGTCTTTTATTAACCTTATTTCGTGAGTAAATGACACGCAGGGAAGTAAAATACACTGACAATGAACTATTTATGCACATAGCCTTCTCTGGGACAGCGAGTTATGGCATGATATTTTTCAAACAGTTGTGGGTCTCTTGCAATTTGTTGTGATCTAACAAACCAGAACTGAAATCGTCATTGATGTAGACTTTAAAGCATTTGTTTTACGTCACTCTGGATCATTGTGTCTGCCAAATTCTGTAAATGTGAATGATATTGCTGATATTAACTTGGGCAGAACAGAGACTTTTATAACTGCAGTTAGTGACTTCCTATTGTAGAGTGACCTGCGAATGGCCTCATTAACGTTCAAAAGACTCAAATTAGTGTTGATGACAAACCGCCATGGGGCCATTGGGCAAAATGGGTTAATGAAATCGACCTTTAACCTTCGGAATGGGAGTGCTCCATGGTACAATGTAGCTGGAGACATCCTAATTTTGGCTGGTTTTCATTTAGGGGATATCTTTAAGGAATATATAACTGAAGGGTAAAATGCATAAATGTAAAATACCTCATGCATGCAATGAGTTCTGTGTTCATGCTACCGATTTGTGCGGAATGTGCACGTTAGTGTTTATTAAAAACAAGTCAAGTGCGTCTGGTACTTAAAGCTTGGAAAGACCTGAAAAGGAAAAAAACGCGTGTGGGGGGCCAGAGAACAACAAGAGGAGGGCAATAAATTCAACCCTCGACAGACAGCCTGTCTCACGCCTGCCACTTATAAACCTGAAGAAAAAGGAATAGAAGGAAGCGTCAATCTTTTATACTTCTTCTATAAGTTCCTGCTGACAATCAAGTAAACGAAAAAAGGCTCCGACTCTGACAGCCACACAATCAGTGATGAAAGATGGCAGTGATGCCTTGATGAAGTACTACAGTACAGTTCTGACAGGGAAATTTGCCAGTCAGAATATACTATTATCACACTACACACACAATCCTGTCCGATTTACTTTCAAGCATCATCATGAAAACTGGTCTGGATGAGGATTTCTGATAGAACCAGATTTTCATGCAGGACCCAATTATTGTAAATAATACAAGCTCAGGGATAAAGTGTAATTTAAGGTAATTGTGCAGTTTGGGGATGAAGCGTGCTGGCACAGAGTCGAGCTGTTTTTTCGGTGTCATACTGCTCCTGGCGTTCCTAACCGAGGAAGCGTATGATGGACAAGAGGAACCGGTGTTGTCTTACTTGCTGGGATGACAGGCGATCCGGGCACGTCAACAGCATAACAAGGGTAAGCGCCTGGAACAGAGACAGTTTCCTAGAGACAGACCAAACAAACAGTGTAAACCTTTTATAACCGTTCAGACCTTGATTATGCAGAATTAATAAGCAGGCATGCTACACTGAAACCTCTTAATACCGTAATCAAAGTAATCATCAAAATGCTCGTCATTTCACTACTGAGCTTTATATAGAAAAGGAATGCGCGCCCGGTGAATGAAAAGATCTACTTTAGTACATTTATTTATAAAGCTACTGGAATGTTTTTCCATTCATCAGATATATACTGTATGTATGTATATATCTGATGAATGGAAAATTATCAGATTTATATATATAAATTATCAGATGTATATACATATACACATACACGTATATAGATATATATAACTACAGTTTAATTTTAAAGATATTGATTTCCGTTTTAACTCCCTATTCTCTGAAAATTATGAAAGTTCTTTACATGCTTTCTGTCACTAAAAAACTGTGAATTTGTATTTTGGTAAAAAGGTTAATAAGGGTTCAATGGGTTCAATTCCCGGCCAGGGTGTTTCTGTGTGGAGTTTGCATGTTCTCCACGTGCTTGCGTGTGTTTTCCCCGGGTACTCCGGTTTCCTCCCGCCTCCAAACACATGTGATTGGGCATAGGTGAATGTGCTACTCTAAATTGTCCATAGGAGTGAATGTGTGTGTGAATGGTTGTCTGTCTCTAAGTGTTAGCTCTGTGATTAATTGGTGATTGTACAGGGTGTACCCCGCCTCACACCCTAACGACCGCGACCCTAAAAAGGATAAGCGCTAGACAATGAATGAATTAATAAAATGTCCACACTGTTTTCCACAACAGATTTTTAATTATTGACAATTATTAACCTTTTTACCAAAATAAATTCACAGTCAATTCAAAATCCAAGCAACGTTCCAAATGTTACGATTGCTACGCATCTACAAATAGGTATACTGATGCATGCATGAGTTCTAGTCACACAACATGGCCACATGTCATTGCTTCCTGTCATAAATTCTTATTTAATTAAAAGCGCATTAGTTATTAAATGTCTCATTTTATGACTTGAAGTTGTTCAATTAAAGTTAATTTAATTTAGAGGAAACTGCTAAGAAAGATTCGACTCTTCAGCCTCAATAATAATGACCTTTTTTTCACCATGGGTCACAGCAACACCACTAATGCTAAGAGCAAAAGACTCTGAATGACCTGCCGTGAAAATGATGTCCCATGAGTGAAGGTCAGGAACTCCTGCTTCTAACTCTAAAAGAAGCCTTATTAGCATTATACTGATGCTATACTATATTATAGCTGATACGCAGATCATCTGCACAGTTTCCACTGTTAATTATACAGCGCCTATAAAACCCAGTCAAGTGTAGTTTATTACTACAGTCTTTGCAAATATAGTACACTTGCACTATATAGACAAAAGTATTTGGACACCTGACCATCACATCACATGTATTTTTAGAACATCCGATTTCAGATGTAGTCTCACTCTCACTCCCGTAATACCCGACAAACTTCTGGAAATGCTTGGAGTGTGATTGTTGGGTTGTGTTCATTCAACCACAATACGATTAATGAGATCAGACATTAATGATGGATGAGATCTGGTGTGAAGTCACTGTTCCAGTTCATCCCGAAGGTTTTCAGTGCGTTTGGGGCCTCTGCAGGACATTCGAGTTTAATTTATTTATATTTCTGGCATTTAGCAGACGCCCTAATCCAGATCGACTTACATTTATCTCATTTATTGCATGTTAATGGCCTTGTTCAGGGGCCCAGCAGTGGCAGCTTGATGGTGGAACCCATGATCTTCCAGTCCGCATGCAACACTACTACCACTACAACAACCACTAAGCTAGCACTTCTCTCAATTCAATTGATTTCAATTCAACTGGATAATTTGCAGAGCACTTTTAACAATCGGACAGCTTTACAGAACACAAATACAGAAAGGAAAGAATAGTTCAAGATTAATATTAAACTTCAAAATGAAATGATTTTATTTATGTCTTTTGAGCAAGCCAGAGGCGGGTTCTTCTCTTCTTCTTCTTCTTTTTTTTTTTTTTTTTTAAAGATTTCTTTTTGGCCTTTTATACCTTTATGGACAAGACAGTGAAATGAAATGAAATGAAATGGGGGGGATAGAGTGGGGGAAGGGATCGGGAATCAAACTCAGGTCGCCACAGCGTAACAGAGCTGAGTATATTTATATACGCAGTGAAATGTTTTTATTCCACTTACCCCAGTTTATGAATATGGGATCAGAGCGTGCAGCGCCCCTAGAGCAACTGAGGTAAAGGGCCTTGCTCAAGGACCCAATGATGATAGCTTGTGCACGGCTTGAACATCTGATCACTGACCCAGAGCCTTACCATTGAGCCACCACCATACAGTATGTGGTGATATATACCCATGTCACATATGTCGACGCGAGTGCGCTACCGCTGTGCCACTCTGCCAACGAGCTCTTCTTAATAGAGCTCAGGGGTTTTGTGCACAGGGACATTGTCATGCTGGAACAGTGTTTAAGTCTCTTAGGTCCAGTGAAGGAAAATATGAATGCTACAAAATATATCATTAATGAATATTAATAAAGCATATTAATATTCTACAAAATATAAAGACATCCTAAACAACTGGGAGTGTTTATCATTCTGACAACAATTTGGAGAAGACATAGTTGTGGATGTGCTGGTAAGGTGTCCGCAAAATTTGGTCATATAACGTATATACATACGTACAGTACATATCTATTAAGGCAATATTTTTTATGGCATTTTTTTCCAGAGCATAAAACCTGAAAGTGTGTCCTGATATTGTGTGATGCTTTAATTATGAACTGTTTATTTGCAACATTTTTCCAAGCAAGCCTGACTCAATGACTCAAGGCGCTCCACCGAGCTTTTATTAAAGAAAGATCTTCTGGGTTACGTCTCGGTAGACTGATCACAGATAATTCTCTGTGGAAGAGTCTTTATGCTTATATACACCGGCAATTGTGCTTATCTTTTTATGAGTTCAAACAGTTCTGTTTCAGTTCATTTTGGCCGTATACCAGAACGGGAGCCACCCCCGATTCATATCTCTCTCGCACACTTCAGTGATCAGACACTAATTTGTGGAGCTGCTTTTTATCCACCTTCTTAAAATATGTCGGTGTGTGTGTGGGGGGTTCTTAGGGGTTTGGGGGGAATCGCACCCGCACCCACCATTGCGCCACCACACCCACTAATAACTAATAATAACTGATAACTAATGATCATCTGAAAAGAATTACGGTTACGTTAGAAATACATTTAAATTAGTTGCCTATTATTTGCCATTTTAGGATTAAAATAAATCTGTACTGCCAGTTTCTTCTAACTATTTTCCCTCACAGTTAATTGGTGGAAGTGCATCAGGCACACAAAGAAGGTCACAGCATGCTCCATCCAAGACGCAAGGCACAACAGAGCAGCACGCACAGCGAAATCCTGCATACTTGAGCAAAATTGAAGTCAAAGGCTTTCTAGGGTCAAGAGGCCGGATGCAAAACCACAACCGTTAAGATAAAACAGAGGGCAATGTTTAAACATGTGGAGAGCAGGTGAATAAGTGAGCTCTGTGCAATTTGAAAACACTACTTTTGTAGTAAGGAAAATACAACTTCCATCACGTGTACACCTTCTATCCATAAAATCAATTCAGCAATTTCATCTTTTGTCTTTTATTAACAGAACGCACATGTGCTGGCCTGATAGAAATATTCTTGACACCTGGATTGATGCTTGGTGTTACACATCTGTTCACACATGCATTAAAGGCACTTAAATAAAAGTATAATAAAATGCAAGAGCTTTTTAACACACTTACCTGCAGCACTGCTTCGGCATTCTAGTTCCTTAAGGAGGTCAATCAGAATGTCGTTAATCTTCTATACATCTGAATCAGGAATCATTTAAAACACTCTGAGATCCTGGTGCTGTTTCTTCTCAACCAGAAAGTGTGCTTCAATACATCCGTAACAGATCCATAAGAGCTGAAGGACTTTTCTTGATGTTTAGTTATGAGCCAGACAAAAAGTCCAACATCTTCTCATATCTGGGGTGCACAGGAATGTGGAAAATCCAGGACAGGGGGTTATGCTGGAAGAGTTTAGAGGGAAATCATATTTGGGTTTTTTTTTTGTTTTTTTTCAAAAAAGGTGCTCTTTTTTGCTAGGTAGTAAAACTTCAGCTACAGCTCAACCGACAGCAAGCAGCTGATTTGTGGACATCCGATGGCGCATTGATTTCAAATGGAGCACGACAACACCACTTGCCATCACCACCATCACTGGGTCTCCTTTAAACACGGATGAGGTGGTGCTTTAAAGAAACGGATTCTGTTAAAGCTGCTCATTAGGAGGACGACAACAACAACACTTTTCGATTCACAATTCAATATAAATATAACTCTAACTTGCAGATATTCAGTAACAACGAGTAATAAAAAAATATACTCCGTATAAGTTCAATAACAAAACGCTTTCTGCATTTTTTACATTTTCGCCTATGTTAGTAACAAAAACGAATCACTAAACGTCATTCTAGAGTCTTCGATAACCCACATTCAGTACATGTTTACCTACAGCATGTGGCACGCGGGCTGTACAGCAGTGCCGCGAGTCCCCACCTGAGAATCGCCTCAGCGCACTGCCGCTCCACTCAGGGTTGCCAGATTTCACTAGTTCCACCCTTCCCACGTTCCTATTTACAAAGACTCGCAGGACCTGAGTAAAACCATTACATGTCCATGAGAACGTCAACTCAATGCAGGGAAACTGGAGTCTATCGCTGAGGGCTCACAGAACAAGTCGGTGGGCACTGTGGATGGGGTGTCAGTCGTTAGACTCGGGAGGAAACCGGAATACTCGACGAAAATTCCGCACGTGATCTGGCAATCAACTACGGCTCAACACGCCCCGTTTAAACGGCAGGCTATAGCTTAAGGAGAGAAACGAGGTTCCTTTAGTTTAACTATATCATTTGTTTGAATGAGTTTTTTTTTACTTATTATCTGACATCATAAAGTCAGAAAAAATCAGTTCAAAAGTCAAAAAACGTTTTTTCCTTACACCACATAAATTCCACATAAATTCGATGCAAACACAAGGTTAAGCAAACAAAAAAAAACGATCATAATTACTAAGTAATATTTATTTCATCATTTAAAAAAAATTCAGTTCAGCATTTCTAAATCTTGCTAGATGAACGCGTTATTATTTTTTTATGTCACAAGATGTAGCTCATCACGTGATCAAAAGCCACTAATTATTGCTATTACTATAAACTTGCAGAAGCACACATTTTTCAATAGTATAATTATATTATGACGTTTTTGTGTGGAGTGTGTAGTATATATACATATATATTATATTATATTTCTATTTACATATATACACTATGTGCAAACGTGTAAATATACATACATATACATGCAGTACATATACAGTGCACATATACATTTATGTGCAATGTGTGCATATAAATTATGTGCAATGTGTGCATATACATTATGTGCAATGTGTGCATATAAATTATGTGCAATGTGTGCATATACATTAT
>JAOUQX010000030.1:6878886-6889302 GCA_028566295.1 Liobagrus marginatus
ACACATACACACACACATTACATTTCACTGCATGTATGTTATAGATAAGAGCTGAATTTGATATACACACACACACACATGTATTTTATAAACCCATATATCAAATTCAGCTCTTATTTATCACACACACAGTATATGCAGTGAAATACGCAGCGTGATATTGTACATCTTAATATAAGTTCCTTCATTTGCTTGCTTGTTTTTTTACACAATAAACTTTATTGTATTTATTTGATCAGTAGTAGCATCATTATCAAATACAGATGCTGCAAAAGTTACTCACGTGGTCTTTGAAATACTTTAGGCGATCTCTGTACTTCTTACGAGCTTGGTGCATCCTAACCATCGACTGGATCTGAACAACAAGAGCACAAACATCAGCTCACGCCGGCCATCACTGTCATGATTGAACCAAATCAGCGTCACACAAAGTCATTCCGAACTACAGCTATGAAGAGCGACGCTACCTTAACCGCATCCTCAGTGTGATCCTTCATGTACTGCTTTCTATCATTGAAGGCCTTTCTTTCTTTGTAACCCTTCCAGTGGGCCTGTCAAATCACAAACAAATGATCAATTCAGAGGCAAAGAAAATTGTAAACTAACTTATATCAACAAGGCTGTTTGCTGTTGTCCAGGACTCGCCTGGATGCGCCTGATGGCTGGATCCTGGGACTGAAGGAAGTCCAGCCGATCTTTTACACTGTTTCTGACCAGGAAACCTCGGCATCGTGCTTGCAGTTTAGCGATCAGACTCTCGTTAGCCAACCACAACTGCTCCCGGTTGTAGGCTGCAGTTACTCCCGACACAGTAGACTAGACATGAACACACACACACACACAGATTACTTCCTGTATTTAGTGATAACATCTGATTATAGGCTGCAGTGCAAATGAGACAGCTACCAAATATACCAACAGCAAATAAGGACAACGCCTTTATATGTCACATCGACATTACAGCAGAGTGAAACTCTTTTCTTTGCATATCTCAGCTTGTTTGGAATTTGGCGTCATAGTGCAGGGCCGACCTTTAGACAGCTTCCCTGGAGCAAAGAGGGTTTCGGGCTTTCGGAATTCCAGAACTCACGATCTTCTGATTGCTTAAATATTTTTGGGAATATTCACCTGAATCTCATCCTTGCTCAGCTGGCTGTTGTTCTGCATGAATCCTGCAGGCTCGTCCCATGTGCCCTCTCTAGTCTTTAGGTTGTAGTAGTAGTTATAGCCTCCTTTTACCCAGTGCTTCATCCACTCACTACTGTTCTCACCTAGGAAACACCACCACTCACATCACATCCGCTTCAAATTGCCTGTAAATGAATCTAATTTACCAGGACACCAATGGCGTACACTTTACGCTCTTACCCTCCTTCTTTTTGTCATTCTTGATCTTAGCCAGGTCATCCTGATATGTCTGGGCACACTCTGGGGTCACGCCATACAGACTAGCTCCCGGTGCGCGCAGGGCTGCCAGGGTTTGGGTCGCATCCTCGCTGTCGATAGCCTCGTTAATGGTTTGGATTGCCTGAGAAACTGTAGGCGTGAAGCGACGTTAATGCCAAACGTAACAAAGCCATAATGATGTCAACTAAACTATGCGTAGTCGTTGGTTCTTACACTGCAGGGCCTCTTCAGTGTCTCTGTTAGCTTGGAAGATGGCCTCCTGGATTTCATCCAGCCAGAGCACTGCAGATGGATCCTGAGTCTCCTAAATCATGGGAAACCATGCAGAGTCAACATACATAGATGAAATGATGCAACGTGTATACAATTAATGGAAGTGACGCATTTAACTGCATTCTAGCTTTTATTAGGAGCTAAAAACTATGCGCCAATTTTCGGAACTTCTTTCTTTTCATCAGAAAATCGATCAAAATACATTCTCTCTCCGACTGTGCAACCCTCAGCCACCAGGAGGCTCTGTTTCTACGTGGCGTCACACCAGTCTGCGGTTTTTGCTCTCCCACCCTTTTTTCCAGCACACTGTGCTCGGATTGGCTAAAAGTTTTGACACATGAGCAGCTCTCTGATTGGATAGAAAAACTATTTCGGAACCAGAGAGATTTTAGGCACAGTGAAAGCCTTTCTCTGAATTCTTCTGAAGTTTATTTTCAGCTCATGTGCACTCGTGGGTCTAAAAAAAAAAAAAAAAAAAAAAAAAAAACAGCTTATGTGGTGCTTGGAACATAACTGATTTGCAATTAGCATGTTTTTATAATTTCCCACCCTTTTTTGATCACATGGACAGATGATTAATCCTGGCATAACAAGAGGTTGATGCTTTGGAATAAAACACTTCTCGGATTAAATTCATAAACAGAATATTATTCAAAATAATCAAGCGTTAAATTCAGTCCTGTTCACTGTTAGTGAAGCTAGAATCTACGGCTGTAATCTGTTGCTTCAACTGGATGAAGAGGAAGTGGGTGTGGCTTTGGTGGTTTCCGCCATGAGCAGATCTCGCTGCTGATTGGCCAACAGTGACAGGCCCTCCCCACTGGCCTTTACGGTGCTGGCGGTTCAACTGAACTTGAGGGTGTGGCGGTGAGCTGCTAAACCGCCGGGGAATAAAAGCGTTTAATGCTTTTGTTGATTGCATCAAAAATGAGATTAGTCAAGACCTTGCTACTTTTGTGATGTTAAAACTCTTTTAATCATTCTGCGATGTTTGTCTTAATGTCATTTATTTTGAGTGTGTGCTTAAGTTTATTATTAGATTCGATGACCATTTAGAGATCATATTACGATTAACTACAGCGGCATACGACCAGAAGGATTAGAGCGACTGTGCCAAAGGTGATATTAATACAATAACTCCACCGAACCTCTCTATCCAACAGGGTGTAACACAAAAATGTAGAGTCTGCCAATCAGAAATAAGGAAGTGAAACCGGATGGGGAAAAATGGCAGCGATTGCATCATTTCAGTCTCTTACAGCATGAGATCAGAACAATTAGAGATTGGGTACAGGGGGGGGATGGGGTGGGTACAGGTTGGGCTTGATGATAATTTAATGCAGAATTGTATATATATATCGACGTGCGACAGCGCGCACTTTGCACGTCTTTCGCCTCAGCTGCGCGACATGACTTTGCAGAAGTTAAAAGTAGAAAGAAAAAAAGAAAAAATCCAGAAGCTTCCTTCCAAAACGACTTCCTAAGCAACAAGAACATCTGGAGGGCTCGAGGTAAAGATCACACTCTGGAATCTCTGTTAAAAATACGATCTGCGCTTAAATATCCAGTCTATTTCTGTAGTGTGGCGGAGCAGAGTTTTGCCCTTTTAAGGCAGCGATGCAGTCATCAGTCTGTTATTTCCTACCGTCGTCAAAAGCACAGAATAAAGGAAGACTGTTTTCATTGGCATTGAGAGAAATTAGACCGAGCAACGCACACACACACACACAGTTGTGCAGCAGACCGTCGGCGTCTATTCTGAAAGGCTGGACCCAGATGTTGACGTTCCCCTTTCTCACGCCTACATCTGGATGACGTTAGTTAAACAGGTACATTTAAGGTGACGTGAACTCTACTAGCAAGCCTTGACTATATTCCCAATTCTCACCTGCATGGACCGACTTTCGCTTTCACGGGTAAACAGAGTGACCGCTTAACTAGTTCTAATAAAGATCTAAACATGACCATTGTAAATTCAGTAGTCCATGTTAAGAGAGGACCGTGTATCTGGGGGTGTTTAGGAGAATCAAATAAAAAAAACCAAATAAGTAAATAAATAACTTGGTTAACATACAGTGACAAGGTGAAGCGTGAGTAATGACATCGGTCTGAAGTCATGCGTTATGAGTCATAAGAAATGTAAAGTTAATAGCAGAACAGAACTTCACTCATCCTTAAGAAAAACACTTTTCTTTATAGGCATATTAATAATCAATTTGACCGGCAGTTGTCCAGGGTGTACCCTGTCTCACGCCTGGGACAGGCTCCAGCGCCCCCGCGCACCCGGAACAGGATAAAGCGGTAGACAATGACTGACTATTAATAATCAAGCTTTTAATAACCCGGCTTTATGGTCATTCATCCACACACACGAACAAATATAATCGGAGGATTATAGCCCCCACACTTCTCGAAATGCTTTCCAGTTAGCCACAATAGTATTCGTTAGATCAGACACTGATGCTATGTAAGGAGGTTCTGGGGTGCCCTTCTTTTTTTATGGGTAAGTCACACTTATGTGGCAGTGTCGGTAAAGTGCCCACAACCGATGGCCACATAAGGTTTCATGTTGGTTGTCTTTGTAGTAAAATGGCACACTTCCTTTCTGGTGTTTAGTAGTGCAGCTCAGCCAATGCAGCGCACCATACAACATACACACAAACTTACTGTAGATAAGGGAATCAGTCGAACGCCGTAATTATCCTAGCTTTTAAACAAATAGTTTGTGTATTTACCCATGTTTCTTTGTTTATTTATTGTTTCCAAACTATTTCTTGTGTACATTTATGAAATAAGTTTGATATTTTGATAGTTTGAGTTTATGGCACATTGACTGTTTCGTGTTGTTTAATAAATGATACTATATTATTATTTAAATAGTACTTCCCTTTAGAGACCGCAGAATAAAGAGTGGTTTGGGACTATTGGAATGATCGAGTAACTGAAATGGTCCACTGCACAAAACTTACGTGAGCTTTCTCTCTCCTGGCCTCCAGGAGTTTGTCGAAATAATGCTGAGCTATTGGCGGATCCACATCGGTCAGCTTGGCTGCAGGGTGCTGCAGAGCGGCTAGTGTCTTCTTTGGGTCTCCTTCGTGAAGAGCCTCATTAATCAGACCAATAGCAGCAATTCCTTGGGACAGGACACATCATAAGTGTGTGAAAGATCAGGACATATGATGAAACATGATCAGCTTGTGGACTGTAGCTAATGCATGACTCACTCTCATGCTCCTCCTGAACAGTGGTGTTGACCTGATCCACGCATGCCTGGATGTCGTTCCAGGGCAGATATTCACTTCCTTCTTCTCGTGCTGCAGCCTTCAGACGCATCAACTCGTCCATGTACCTGTAGCCAAAACCAAACACCTCTAAGAACAAAACGATGAAGACACAAAACACACTGACCAGACAAATACCTCAACTCCACAAGATCAGAGTTTATTAGTTTATATTGTGTGATCTCTTTCGCTGTACACGAGTTTAAGTCTCAGCCTCGGACGACCTCCGGTAGACGACGTGCATCACGATTTTGAACACTTCTGCAGATCAGCTAATAGCCGGATTTTCCAAACGATGTGACGTTCTCTGTATAGACTCGATCCTTTGCACGACGAGAGACAATGGCTTAAGTTTTCACACCCTTGAAGATCATGCTGAACACAACGAACTGTGATTGGTTGCTTTACCATCAGTCAGACGCCATCTTGGTACACAGAACCTGCCATTAACCCCATTCCATCGGTTGTTAAACTGAAGCACTTGCTACAGGAGACTAAGAAGTGCTACATTTTCCTGACAAACCCAATTAGAATGCGTTAGCAATAACCGGAACAAGTGCCTAAACAAGCAGTGTTTCATTTTTTAACTTTAAGCCCAGGAAACTTTAAACAGGATTAGCGCTAGATAATGTATGGATTAGCGTTTCTAGAATTTGGCAGACGCTCTTAATCAGTGTGATTTACATTCATCCAACTGAGCAGTTATAGGTTAAGGGTCTTGCTCAGAAACCCAGTAGTGGCAGCTTGGTGGTGCAGGTGCAGACCGTTGAACCAATGGTCATCCAGTCAGGAGGCGATCACTTCACCCACTAACCTATCACATTCTCACTATTTATCTTTGCAATATCAAAACAGCAGCCATATTCATTTACATAATATTCTATCTATTCCATCAGACGGGCAAAACAGGAAGTTCTAACTGTTGTTGCTTGTAAGAATAAAACGCAGTGTTAGTTTTTGTCCTATTGGTGAAAATGAAGCGCGCAAAACCTTTAAACAATCAATTAAGTTTGATTATTATTCTTACCATTCATTTTCTTAGTACAATACAGATTAGGCTTCAACCTGGATAATTTCTGGACAAAGTAGACATCACTGGGTACGTTTACGAGTTTTCTTTTTTTTTTTTCTTTTTAATTTAATCTGCGCTTTAATTTATATTGAACATGAAAAGTCTTTAGTTTGAGGCGGAGTGATGAGTGCAGCAGGCTGGCCGTGGGTCTCACCTCTGTGCGTACTCTCCCTCCACGTTGCTGAGACCTGCAACAGGGCTGCTCAGCTGTTTCCACAAGGCGCCTCGGTCTCCCACATCCAAAGCCTCGTTTATCAGCACCACTGACGACAGCATCTCGACGGCAACCAGCAGCTCCGGGTGTGTGAGCGAACCCTGACCATGCACACACGCCTTAGTCAGGTCAAAAACCTCAATGGTATTTTGAACACCCATGTGTGTGTACGCGTGTGCGCATATACGTGTTTCCTGACCTCTGCGCTCTGCTGCTGCAGGCTGAAGAGTTCTTTCTGATACAGCTCAGCGGCTCTAGGGTAAACGGTTGGAAGCTGGGCGTCTGGTTTCATCAGCTCGTTCACCGTGTCCTCGGCTACACCTTTCCTAATGGCAGCATTTATGCGCTGGACGGCCTGAAGCACTGGAGAAGACAAATGTTGGGTCATTAAAAAAAAATAAGTCGAGCTAATGCTTTGACTAGAACGCATAGCACGTGGTTTAATCATGCAAAATGTAAACGCCAGATGTTTTGTCCAAAATTATTTTGATGTCTGGACACTTGCATGGGCTCTGCCTATTTTTGTCGGTTACGGTAGCACGAGAGAGAACAGAGAGACAGGTTCATACTTTGCTGATAGCTGTCAGCAACGCTATTGGCTGCATCGACGCCGCTCTGCAGCTCTTCCTTGATCAACGACTCTCCTGGGTTGTTCTGGCCAGCAAAAAAAAAAAAAAAAAAGGTTTTTCCATTTCTTTATGTTATAAAAGAAGAACGTTATCGTTAGAGCTCTGTTTATTCTTCTGTTACCTGCTCCTTCACTTCTCGGTCTGCCACTAGCTGTTTGAGGTACCAGCCTTTGTTCTTTGACTTAAGGGACTGCAGCCCCAACGCTGGTGATGAAAGTGTCTGGTAGAGTTTGTCCTCATCGCCGCTGAACAGCGCCTGGTCCACTGACGCCAGGGATTTAGACACTAACCGAGCAGAGACGGGTGTTATGTTGGAGAACGCTGATGTTGAGATAACTAACGTGCACACAAAGAGATTAGAAAGGAACTTACAGTTAACTTTGTTGACGTTGCCCTGAATTTCGGCATGAGTGAGCAGCTCCTCGTAGACATCCCGCTCCGCATCCACGTTCTCCCCGAGCTACAGCAGACACAGAGTTCAGGTCTTATGCAATGCTAATAGCTGTGGGCTAATAAGACTTGGCTTAAGAAAAAAAATTATAATCCTCTCGCACCCTTTTTCTAGCGTTGGCCACTTTCTCGCCTTTGGCCTGGTACAGCGTGTCTTGGTAGTGCCGGGCGGTGCTCTCATCCAGGTTAAGCAGCATGGCGTTGGGGTTCCTCATGGCGGTTAGAGTGCCTGCAGGGTCTCCATGGTCTATGGCGTCATTGATGGCGATCACCGCAGCGTGCACTGAATCACAGCAAAACATCAACAACGTTTAACATTTCGGAACACATATATTCTCCAGGCATTATAAGATTTATTCAGGTAGGTGTGTGTGTGTGTGCGCGCGCGCGCGCGCATGTGTGTTCTCTCAGGGGAGTTGCAGATGCACTGGTAACCCCATTATAAAACCTTTACGGAGGAATATCGAGTAATCATTTTGGGAAATGTTCATACTATTCAGAGACATTATTTATTAATGACTAATAATAATAATAGTCTTCATATATAATAATAAGTCCTATCCTGCTGTGTCTTATCTTATGAGGAGGAGTTTCGTGCCTCTAACTTCTTCTGGACCCATTTCTTGTTTACGACGTCATCAACCCCTTCCCTCATTTGCACATATACATTATATACACCTTATAAGTGTGTGAATTCCCCACTGGAAAGAATAAAGTATATATCTATCTCCATCTTATACATTCATATTTATATTAATATTCGCATTACTATTTTATTTGTACCGAGTGCCACATACACCTTCATATGCGACGCCAACATCATATAGTTTATATAATCATGACCATAAATATAAATGCACGTCTATCTATCGGTAAATCCATCCATCTAATTCTGCTTGTGTGTTTAAAACGATCCTTATCCCTGGATGAGCACCGACAGTCGTATAAATCATTTCTCTGCATGTCCTACTATACACGATGTTCTACATAGTGACCAAACTCTGAATTTGACTTACTTGTGCTTAACGTTCTCATTATTAGATTTGTTGACTGTAGACTGAATACACTGCATACACTCATTTCCTGTTCCTGAACTGACATTCAGATGATCCTGAAAAAGTCACCTTAGGAATTCCATCTTTGACCATAATATTTGCTTTTAATATTATTATCCAACATCTGCTCTTTGCTGTGGATACGCGTTCCCTTTAAAAAATATCGGGGGTCACTTTAACAGATTTTATAACGGGGCCAGATTGGCTAAACAGATGTGCCAAAAGGAATGCGAATACACTGCCTTCCTTAAGTCACCAAGAAGGTCATAACTAAACGTAATCGTCGTTCTTTTTGACACACCAAAAGCCTCTCGCTCGTAAATGAACAGTATTTTTCTTTTACTCGATAACCCATACTTGTGTTACCGACTTTTACACTCGACTTTATCTATACTTAATGCTTTTATAGATAGTATCGTAGTAGGAGAAATCAATCAAGCTTACAAGCTGCCTCGTCAACAGATAACTCGTTAGCCAGGATCCCGCCAATCTTGCTGAAAGCTGGCATCTGGATGTTGTACTTCTCCAGCTCGATCTTCATGTTGTTAATCTCCTCCTCTGAAAGACAGAGATCAGTCCGATGAGAGTCAGCAGCGATGATGGCAAAAAAACAGGCACTATATGACTACGTTTGAGCAACAAACTTTGTGCTTACAGAATCAAGCATCAGACACGAGTTATACTTCAACCCATTTCCAACTACGATGAGGATTTTTCCACCAGGAAATGAATAAATGGTACCTAGGTAGAAAAATGCTACCGTTTTAAAACTAAGAACCTGTACGTTGTTTATAGCCAGACAACCGCTTTACACTAACTATCGCTGCAGCCAGCAATTTTTTTTCTAACAGTTTTAAGAAACTTTTCCACAACGCTGGTTTTACTGGTTCCCTGAATGACACTGAATAGGACGGAGCGTAATCTTTTTTTCCTCCATAGTAGTAAGCACTGGACATTGTTCTCAGCATGCGTGTTAAATCACGATCCCCTGCCATGAGCTTGGCAGCCTGAACAAGGTGGCTGGACAGGAAGCATCAGGAAACGCTCACACAATCACTAATGGCTTATACACGCCGAAAATTCCACCCGGTCCCTGAGGCTTCCTGCTGCAGACAGAAAACAACTTCGGAGGATCACTGAAGCTCACTAGGGTCGCTCACCTGTGAAGGCCACTTTGCCATACAGGTCTGTGATCTGCGGAGCCAAGCCAAGCTTGAACAGGTACAGGCTGTAAAGAAATAAGAACAGGATGAAATACAGGAAAGGAGGTGGTTTATTTCTGTAAACGCCTCGACACTGTACGCAGTGCTGCGTTGCTTTCGACTTCCGACAGCTTCATATATAGTGTTTGTGGAATAAGTCGCAATACATCTGTGCTCCAACTATAGCGGATCCCTTCCAAACCAAACCTTCCATAGAAGTCCCCGGTCAAGCTCGATCCCGGTTACACCGTGTCATTTCCTGCTTCTGCGAGTAAGATTTATGGCCTGTGGGCCGTGTATCCATCCACTGCGCAACTAAAACGAACTGTTAAAAGCCTGCTTGCAGCAGCTTTTCCACTGGAAACTGCTATTAAACATACAGCACCTACTAAACATCTAATTGCTCAAGCAGTCATTTTAACTACACTTTCATTTCAGTCACCGAATGCTCCTGGAATTATAGACATTAAATAGTGTGCTGTTTTGCAGAGTAACATAGAATTGCTATTGGAAAGATATTCCACGTTTGACTAGCTTTAATTAGCCCAGAAAGTTGTGTTATTAGTAGGGATTAGGGATGAACAATTAATTGCATTTGCAATAATATCGCAATATGACAATTTGTTTTACTCATAACCGCGCAATTTCAGAGAGCAGAATCGGAGCCACGCAGCTCTGTACTTTAACCGGTTAACGTATACAATGGCATTTGTTAAAGTAGTTCAATGAAAATGTAAAAGTTCACATCAATTCATACTTCACCTACTTTCATCATAAGATAGGCCTACAGGAAATGATTTTAAAGTTTGTTTAATAATGGTGTGTTGGTTGTC
>JAOUQX010000030.1:6900933-6913256 GCA_028566295.1 Liobagrus marginatus
AAGTCGATACAAATTATAATAGAAAATTTACAGTACAGTATAGTATTATATCTTTAATTCCAGCTGTTACACATCAGGTGTTAATTCAGTCTTGCAGATCTTAATGAAATAATAGAAATGTTGTTGTGTACTTATTAATTATCAAATAATAATTATTATAATGGAATACACCATCATGTGTTTTACATCATGTGATATGACCCTCTGGTGCACATATTTAGTCATTTCCAGCTGTAAGTAAACACGAAACTTCTACAATAAACACTAAACAGTACATGAAGGTGCAAAAGTTTGTATATCCCTGAAACAGAATGATGAAATGAAAAGGAGGTGGGGGGGGTGTGTGTGTAAGGGTTTAAATATCTGTTATAACTCTGAGAGATTTCATATAGCGAAGGTTTAAGCGGCACACTATCTTTTAAAATTATATTTGGAACAATATCTTGGATGATTATTGCCATCGATTTGTTGCATACGATTTTGGTGCCATTTTAGAAATATGTCACATCCTGGAACATGCGGCTGAGTTGTATAAGGCTACATTTTTCTATTTTCTCTTTACAAAACACAGAGTGGGGGCAAAGGTTTGCTCTGACGAGCAGATTGAGTGTGATGTTGATGCTGATCTTTTTTCCCTGTGTAATTGCAGTGTGGGGTCGGACAGCAGTGTGCCGTGCGCAAAGGCTCGCGCATTGGCAGGATGTGCGACTGTTCCTACGGAGCATCTTGTAACACCTACCTGTTAAAGTGCTTATAATCGTTACATCACATGTGCTCTGAAAGATTCGCTAGGTTTGTGAATTTAATTAGCACTATGTACTGCTTTTGATGTACGTGTGTACATTTTGTCTTTGGTATTCCATTGGAGTTTTTTTTTTTTCTCTTTCGTCATGGTTTTGGGAAAAAAATATCAACATATGGATAAATGTATTTCATTATGTAATAATACAATAAAGTTATTCAAGTGGGACCGAGTTGCAAATACATGTCCAAAAATATTCTTGCTAATAGTGATGGCACAATGTTTAAATAACATACTTAACGAACACACGTTGCCTTATTTAGATATAACTGGATGGAGCGTTAGGGTTTTGATTAAAAACAAGGAGCCACACAGCATTAAAGTGAAACGAGAGGTGAATAAAAGACCGTCATAACACATAACTGGGACATTTTGATCCATGTCATGACAGGAGTCTTGTGTAATGAAGGACAGCATACATTTTGATTGTGTAAGCTGTTAGTGACTAAACTCATAAGTCTGTGTCTTAGAAGAGAGGACAGAAGAGAAAGACACAGTAATTTATTTAACAGTCTGTCCCCAGAGACATCATGTGTCCCTCTGAGGCTAGCCATTTATGGAGGTCATCATAAAACCAGCCTTCATCACATACGTCTAAACTGCGCCATGAGCTCGGGCCCCTGACAGTGCGCTTTCACTTCATATTAATTTCATGTGTTTATTATTATTTAGCAGTTAGGCCCAGTGGAATCGGGAGCACATGTTTGTGTCATATCTAAATCATTCTTTATTTTAATGCATAACAAAAGCTATGTGGGTTCTGATAGTGGGGATTAAATAAATGACTACATTTTCACAATATCTCAGTGTTCATGTTACATATAACATGGCAAAGAACTCAAACGTGTTACTTTTAAAAATGTCATATTAACCAACTAAGATGCAGCCTTGAAGATATAATTAATATGAGAATAAAAGGGCATCAGAAATGAGCTATTAATAAAGCAACAGAGACGGCAGATGCTAAGAGCATAGATCATACCATTAAAAGTACATTTTAAACAAGTCCATCTGTTCCACCACATTTTAATAAAAAAAAAAAGCCTCTTTGTTAAAGTTTGCCTTCTTCACTTATATGTATTTGTATAATCAAATCCTTCTAACACTTAACCCTTTAAGGTCTTCCACTACTACAATCAATCCAAGAAATATTTCAGGATAATATGTTACTGTTAACATAATATAACATTATTTATAACATTATTATTAACAAATAATTATATTCAATTAAATATAAATGAACATTATATATGGTAATGTTAATCGCCTCAAAATTACTTATGAGTCTTCTTATATATTAAAGGAGCCATGAATTGAGAAATGAACTTTTATTTGAGCTTTTGATAGATAATAGGTCATCGTACACTAAAAGAACATCCTGTACGTTTCAGAATTGAAAATGTTACTGAAATAAAAGCTTTTATTGACACCAGGCCCAGCGAATGCCAGATGGAATGTGCCGACCTTGGTCATCATGTAGGACATCATAGATCGACAGAAGAATATCGATGCCTAATTCTGAAATGACTCACTTCACACAGGGCACAGTAGGGAAATAACATAAATGGCACTAAAACCAATCGTAGCAGTGGGCGTTTACATCCGAGTCTCCAGTGCGGCCCACCAATAAAAACCGAGCGTTTCTCAAAAAGGTCTCAATATCAGGGTGGACAATAATCTATTACTTACTGATTTTAATGTTTAGTAAAATAAAATCCATGCAAAAGTCATTAAGTGGGTCTCAGACAACAGTATAAAAATAATAAAGATAGTCCATGAACATTTTAATGTAAACGTCTATCTTAAAATCCCATTAATCTTTACTAAACTTAGATTATAAAGCAGGTTTTAGTGCTGGATCTCACTAATCCCTTAAACTAGTGCTGCTTTTGGAAAGATTTTATATGTTCATAAATGATCATTTCTATGAAGGCAAAACATTCATAACAGATCCAAACCAGAACCACAACAGGGGCATGACTAGGAACAATAAACATATACATTAAATGGTCAATAGTATTAGGACACCTGATAATTACATCCATATACTTTGTTATTAACATCTCCCACACCGCTAAAATGATTTCCACTAGATTTTGTGTGGCTGTGGGGGTTTGCTCATTCATCCACACCAGTGAGATCAGATACTAATGTTAGGTGGGGAGTTCTGGGGTGCAGTCGTTGTTTCAGTTCATCCCTGAAGGTGTTCAGTGGGGTTGAGGTCAGAGAGGGCTCTGCACGGAACACTCCAGTTCTTCTATGAATCCTGTTTGATTTGTGCACATGAGAATTGGTGAACAGTGTTTGGGCCTCTTGGTTCCAGTGAATGCAAATATGCAAGCTACAGCATATAGAGACAACTGTGTACTTGCAACATTGTGGTAAGGTGTGCTGGTAAGGTGTCCACAAACTTTTGGCCTTGTAGCATAGGTGCAAAAGATTGCACACCAGCAAAACAAATGTCCCCCCTTTTCTATATGTGATATAAATATTCTGAACGACTCTACACCCAGAACTTTATTACATTGTATCTTCTAAACATCTTTGGGTTATTTGATCAAATTTTTGCCTGTTTTGATCTAAACAGCCGTTATAACTTGGAGGTGATTTCATCCACTGCCATCAACAAAACAGGTCAGAAGTGGCACACAATCAATCTCTCTTTACAATGTGTAAGTTTTTTACTCTTGAAAATGTATTTATTTTTTTATGAGAATTATGTAGATGGAATGGAAATGAGAGTTTAAAGAATTTAGGCATGAAACGGTTACATTAAGTTTACATTTACAGCATAGACACCCTTACCCAGAGCGACGTACATTATGTCAGCTGAAAATATAGTTAGGTCAGTATCATGGCCAAAGATTTGGTATTTTCAGTGACGTTAAATAAGAAAAACTAAACAACTGTAGCAAAAGACTCATGATGCATGGGATATTTTATTAAATACATGGACAACTCAAGGGCCTTCATTTCACCATTTAATATTAACTGTTTTACTGTTGTCAAAACTTCAAAAATTCAAACCATAGCTTCAGCAACTCAAAACCTGGAATAAAGTGATGAACTTAAGGTCAAATTCAAGGTTCAGTTTGAGCTGCTCTAAGAAGAAGAACCCATTAAACAGATTTATGCTTAATCCACCCTAACCATATACACTTACATAAAGAACAAACTAATCGAAAATAGTTTTCCAGGAATACATAAACATCAACAACGATTGGGATAAACCTTACAACTTGTCATGAATGACCAGATTACTTTGAGGATTACTTTATGAATGGCACCGTTTTAAATATCTTAATTCACCTCAAACGTGTTAGATTTCCCAACTTGAAAAGTTCAAACGCAGTTGTTTTTTAATTCAAAGTTATATACAAACTAAAACATAACCAAGTTAGCACAAAATGTGAAATCACTACCAATAATCTACTCTAGAAAATTAGGGTTTAGACTCTAAACAAACCTTCACACTTTTGTTCACACTCGAACCTGTCTTGTCAAAAAACTGTTGCCAGTTTCTAAATCAGTGCTTAATGCACAGAAAACAATTTAGTGTATCAAAGTTGACCACTACAGCCCCAAACCATCAACCAAGGTTCAGCGCTTCAAAATGATCTTTTAACAGCAACTGAAATGTTGTTGACAAACTTGCAAGAATTTTTAGGGCACTGAGACAAAGGATGGAGAAATCGGGTTAAAAAGGATAGCTAAGAACAGGAGGCAAAATTGAGCTTCTAGGTTGGTCATCTAACAGAACCAAATCCTCTACGTCTCGACCCCGGAACCTGCGACGGGAAATCTTCACCATCACCTTCCGCCCCTGAAAGGCTTTAAGGGCCTCCTTGGAGGCCATGGCCCGCGCTGCGCATTCGTCACGACCGTATCCTGTGCCCATGTAAACGGTGTGGCAGCGCAGTTCACACACCTGGCCCTCTCTTTGGGTGCAGCCAGCAGGCAGGTCAGGAATGTCTTTAAGCGGCACAAATACACAACTAAGACTGGACTTGCACGACTCCACACAGGTTCGCAGGATCTCAAAGTGATCAAGGTTGGGTCCAAAGCCTCCTGCAGAGACCAATTTCCAGGCCACGGTTTTATAAAGACGGTTAAAGAAGGGCTGATGTTCTGCCGGTGCCTCAGGTAGGGGACCTGATTTGACAGCAGCAGCATCCGTATTTTGTTCTCCGCCTTTATTGTCAGAGCTGTTATGGACAGTTTTGTTTTTCTTAACACAGCTCTCAGCACCCGTGGCTGCACATAAGTTGGAAATAAAATTAAAAGGACTCAGTGATTGTGCATGTTGTGATTAATCTTAATTTAAATTAAAAGATCCAAAAGGGGTGTAAAAGTTTTATTTATTTAAAGGATAGCAAGTGCATATTTATTTTTGGCTAATATTTTGTACTATTTTAATTTATAATTAATTATTTTCTATATTATATTACTTTAAATATTTTGTATTAAAAGAAATAGCTAGTATTTTCAAATTCTTGCCAAATTAGCTTTTGTTAAAACGTCATGTCAGGATGTCTCAAATCTGTGTAAAAATAAAATTGCTCTAAAGTCGGAGATGATGATCCATAACATTATTGAGGTCTCACACCTGAAACAGAAGGCCTCTTTCCTTTTCCTATGATCTCATCTTTTGTCTTTTGAACAGGACCTTTGCTCACACCAATCCCTTCCGCCATTTCTTCCACCTTGTCCATCACAGGCTGGGGATAGCTACAGTAAAAATCAGACCATCATAGTTTAAATAGTTGACTCACAGGCATGGTGAATAAAGTTATTCAAGTAAATATGAGGACACTGTACATACCGACAGCCTAAGAATGTCTGGTTGGCCCAAACTTTGGACAGTGAAAGAAGCCCGTCAAGACTGCGATTTGTGATCCCTGGTTGGATGTTAGGAAAGAACTCCATGTTACGCAGAATGAACTCTTGTCTGGCCTTCCAGTGTTTATTAGTCTCAGAGACCTCTTTCATGGATTCCACCCATGGCACCAGGTGAGGGTTTTGCTGAAGGTACTCAGAAACATCTTGTCTACAACTCTCTGCCATTACTGGAATAAAAACAGAACGAAAAACAATATGCGATTTAGTTTACAGTTCATAGTTTTAATTATTTGCGCATCAGCTTTCGGGTAATGTTTTCTTGATAACAACAAGGCGCGTGCTATGTGTTGGTTCATAGTACTAGAATACAGCAACGCGCTAATACGACATTTAACCGCGGCAATAAAGTTAGCTGTACCATATATTTAAGCTCGAAGCACTTAAGTATAAATATCATAATTATCACTTCACATATTCATTCACTCACGAGGCTTTGGCCACATTTCTTGTTATATTGTTTATAACGTGTTAGCAAGACTAAAGACCTAGCAAAACGTCCACCGCTGCTCATTTCAATCAATCTAATATTACAATGAAGCCATACGTACTATACTGACCTTTAAAATGTTCCTTTACCCGATTCTACATAACCAAGTAGCATAAGTCCGGTACCGCTAGCAGCAATACCAACAAAATGTTACGATGTTGAAAGCTATTTCCGCGTGCGTAATTCAAACGCGCCTTTGAATTTAGCGCAGTCCATGCTCGGGACGTCATCAGAATGCGACGCAGATTTGGCGGTGTTTATGATAGACGTTAGTGGTGCAATGGATGTTATATTGTGTTGTTAGGAACTGGTTAGTTATATCTTTTGGACTGAAGGCTGCAGTAAAGATGATCCACGAGTTGCTGCTTGCTTTAAGCGGATATCCTGGGACTATAATTACATGGAATAAACGAAATGGCTTGCAGGTATTTATAACTCAGTAATGTGATTCTAAATTTCACTAATATGGCTACATGCATGCTGATTAACTAGCTATTTATTTATTTATTAAACCTTTACTACAAAATGTTATCATATACAAAATTATAATTTAATACCAGACGATATGTATGCTGTGGTGATGAAAATGAATAAATACTGTAGTTGATAATCCAAGTTGTTCTCTATGGACGTTTCTTACACTCTGCATAGTGCTGTATATTTCTAACATGGAGTAACCTAGAGTTGAACCACTGTGTGCAGGTGTCGCAGGATCTGCCCTTTCTCCATCCCAGTGAAACCAGTGTTCTAAACCGGCTGTGTAAGATGGGCACAGACTATGTGCGGTTCACAGAGTTCATAGAGCAGCACACGGGCCATGTCCACCAACAAGTAAAATCAATTTAATTATTAAACTTTTCGAGCTATACATGTGTAGAATATTTTTTATAAATACCATACTGAGTTCAGAGACCCATGTATTGACAGGTAACATACATTTATCTGATTTGTGCCCTTTCTTCTGTATATGACTCTATAAAAAAAACTATTAAACCTATACTCAGTGTCTAATTTTAGAGCAGAAAGGACATATGGAGCCTTTTCTAAGTCACTGATTTGTAATTTATCATTTCCAGGAGCACCAACCAAGCCAAAGTGGGTTACATGGGATATACCTGAGGGCTTTCTGCACTGGCCTACACTCTGTGTTGCAGCCTTACAGACAAGCATTACTAGATCTTGAACAAGAGGTGTGTCATGAGCCGACAGGAAATTAAATGCCACTTTTAAATGTCACTGTTTTTTTTATATAAGTATCACATTTAGGACTGAAAGTAGTCTGTTAAATATTTTGCAGTTTCTTGGCGATCCTCATCTGTCCATTTCTCATGTCAACTACAAGCTGGAGCAGGTAGTGAACATTTCTATTTAAGATATCCATCCAGTGTTGTTAAACTAAATGACCAATCTGATCACACTCTCTGTTGTGGGTTTTTTTCTGCCAATCAGTTTCAGTTGCTGTTCCCCTCTGTAATGGTCATAGTGGAGACCATCAAATCTCAAAAGGTTAGTTGTGTTCTTTTACACATTGACATAAATCAGGAGTGTTCAGTCTTATCCACAAGGGGCCTGTGTGGGTATAGGTTTTCTCTGATATAATTCCTAATATATAACTAATAATAATAACTCCTGATATAATTTACAAAGGGTATTTGAATCTTGTTAAATTCACTAAATATGTTTGCTTGAATCAGATCCATGGCTGTCAGATTCTGGAGACTGTTTACAAGCACAGCTGTGGAGGACTTCCACCTGTTCGGATGGCCTTGGAAAAGTGAGCGTCTTATAAGAGCGTTTAAAAATCATTACTTCCTACCTTTGGGACACCAACAAAACTTAGCCAAAATATAAACCATCCTAGAGAATGCTAAAGCTCTTGGTTTTGTTTGGATGTTTTTGGCACAATGGATACTGTCAGAATAATGTAAACAAACATGTAAACATTGAGTATTCTAGTTTATCTTTTGTTGATTCGAGTTCAACTTAATGGGTTACCTTCTAACAAACATTTGGCTTTGAGCAGGATTCTTGCAGTGTGCCATGGAGTGATGTATAAACAGCTTGCTGCATGGATGCTGCATGGCCTGCTCTTGGACCAGAGTGAGGAGTTCTTCGTGAGGCAGGGCCCCAGTGCAGGAGGTGCTGCAGCAGCGCAGGAAGAGGAGGAGGAGGACCTTGGTATTGGGGGCCTGAGTGGGAAACAACTTCGAGAACTGCAAGACTTGGTAGGAAATGACTTTGCTTCAGTTTAAATGTAACAGGGCTGTGTATCTGTGCCTCCAGGAACAGAGGAAACAGAATTTTTTCATAACATGGTGGTTCATGGATTTCAAAGAGTTCATACCTTTTAAGTTTTTAGTCTAAGTGAAAAATGTAGCAGGTATATTCATGTATGAGGATATTATTTCATTTGTTTAATGAGGTACATACTTGTTTCTCAGATTATCTTCTTTTATCCTAACATTGTGTGCTGTTACTTTTTCTAACCGTCTGTTAAAATCCAGGTTCGTAGTTGAAACCTGAAACATCCAGAAATATAAAAAAAAGACAGGCCCAGCAAAGACATCAACATTCATTCATTGTCTAGCGTTTATCCTGTTCAGGGTCGCGGGGGCGCTGGAGTCTATCCCAGCTAACTTAGGGTGAGAGGTGGGGTACATCCTGTACAATTCGGCAGTTAATCGCAGGACTAACACTTAGAGACAGACAACCATTCACACACACATTCACTCCTATAGACAATTTAGAGTAGCCAATTCATCTATGCCCAATCACGTGTGTTTGGAGGTGGGAGGAAACCGGAGTACTCGGGGGGGAAAACCCACACAAGCACAAGGAGAACATGCAAACTCCACACAGAAACACCCTGGGCAGGAATCGTACCCATGGCCTTCTTTGCTGTGAGACAGGAGTGCTAACCACTCTGCCACCCTGACATCAATATCTCTCAATACTTTTACCTAATTGCGTCTGAAATGTGGTATGTCGAATTTTTTCTGGACTTCTTCCTCTTTAGAGACTGATTGAGGAGGAGAACATGCTCGCCCCGTCCCTGCAGCAGTTCTCCCTGCGGGTCGAGATGCTTCCTTCATACATTCCTGTTCGAGTAGCTGAAAAAATCCTTTTTGTCGGGGAATCAGTTCAAATGTTTGAGAATCACAACCAGAGTCCCTCCAGAGCAGGTAAGATTTTACTAGATACATAAATTAGTGTTTTGAGTCGTTAAAGCATAATCATTGACATGCTGTATTTTGTCTAATATAGGGTCCATACTAAAACACCAAGAGGACACGTTTGCCGCAGAGCTGCACAGACTCAAACAGCAGCCACTTTTCAGCCTGGTGGACTTTGAGAATGTAATTGATGGAATTCGAAGCACAGTTGCAGAGGTTAGTTATGAAGCACAATGTTTTTTATTTCTGTTTTGCAACCTTCACAATATCCCATCACAACCTCCTCTTTCAATCTTTTAGCATCTTTGGACTTTGATGGTAGACGAATCTGATCTTTTGGGTCAACTCAAGGTAAAAAGGAAGATATGTTATAGTGATAGGTGATCAGTAAGCTGGCCAAGCTGGGCCCTAGCTCAAGGCACTTCACACATAACAACTCTAATATACATTTTTGTTTGTTGTTTATGTACAATTTCTTCTAGATAATAACTAACTAGGTTATGTTTTTTAACATACTCACCTTTATTGTTGTACATCATTTTGTTCAATAGATCATAAAGGATTTTTATTTGCTGGGACGTGGCGAGCTGTATCAGGTCTTCATTGACCTCGCACAGCACATGCTTAAGACCCCACCATCCGCCGTGACAGAACACGGTATGTGTTATGGGAAGCCGGCAAGTTCTTTTCAGAAAACCGCTTCCACCTTATGCTAAATTTTCATTATAATTATGGTATTAAATCACTCCAATGTTGCTCCAACACATATTTCCAGATGTGAATGTGGCCTTTCAGCAAGCTGCTCACAAAGTTCTGCTTGATGATGACAACCTGTTACCCCTCCTGCATCTCACTATTGACTATCAAGGGAAAGACAGCAAAGGTACTTGTCAACACCTTGGACCCTTTTGGCTTAAAGTCCATGTGGAATAGCTGCATTTTAATGCAAATATTACGTTTGTGATTTTAATAGAGGCGCCCGGGACTCGAGAAGGAACCACACCTCCTCAGGATTCTTCACCTCGAGAGCCTCCTTCCACAGGCTGGGCTGCACTGGGACTGGCCTACAAAGTCCAGTGGCCCCTGCACATTCTCTTTACTCCTGCTGTGCTGGAAAAGTAAATTATGTAATATTGTTTGTCATGCATGCCATTATTCTGTATGTTAGAGCATTCAACATTGTGGTTAATTTCTTTTTTAAAAACAGCTCTGATTCTTCCGATTTCTGATTCAATCTGTCAGGAACTATGACCAAAGCTTTATGCATGTTCAATGATCGGAATTTAATATGATCTGTATATGGTGGCAGAGTGGTCAGCACTCCTGTCTCACAGCACGAAGGTTATGGGTTCGATTCTCACCCAGGATCTTTCTGTGTGGCGTTTGCATGTTCTCCCCGTGCTTGTGCGGGTTTTCCTCGGGTATTCCGGTTTCCTCCCACTTCCAAACACATGCGATTCGGCATAGGTGAATTGGCTAGCCTAAATTGTCCCTAGCAGCGAATGTGTGCGTGAATGGTTGTCTATCTGTAAGTGTTAGTCCTGTGATTAACTGGTGATTGTACAGGATGTACCCCGCCTCACCCTAAGTTAGCTGGGATAGACTCCGGCGCCCACCACGACCCTGAACAGAATAAGCGCTAGATAATGAATGAATGATTTGTATATTTGATGGTGTTTCTGCTGCTCTTTAGGTACAACGTAGTGTTTCGCTACCTGCTCAGTGTGCGCCGGGTGCAGTCGGAGCTGCAGCACTGCTGGGCCCTGCAGATGCAGCGCAAACACTTAAAGTCGAACAAGACTGACGCAGTCAAATGGAGGCTGCGCAACCACATGGCGTTCCTTGTAGATAACCTGCAGTATTATTTACAGGTAAAGTGTTAGCCAGATAAACACATTTTTATGTATATACTGATTTCAGCACTAACCCTAGCTTCGATGATTAATTTCCCATTGAGGTGGATGTCTTGGAGTCACAGTTTTCACAGCTTTTGCAGCAGATCAACTCGACACGGGACTTTGAGAGCATTCGTCTAGCTCATGATCATTTCCTTAGTAATCTCTTAGCCCAGTCCTTCATCCTTCTGAAGCCAGTAAGTCGGAGAAGTTCCTTAGATTTGTTAAGTCTAAGTCGTATTATACATTTACTACAATCAACTGAATAAAAGCGTGAGCAATACAGGTCCGAAGTAAATGAAACTTCTGGGAGTTAATCTTCGCTCTTTACTTCTCTTGTAAATCCCTAAAACGGACTTTTCTAGGTGTTCCACTGCTTAAATGAGATTCTTGATCTCTGTCATAATTTCTGCTTGCTGGTGAGTCAGAACCTGGGGCCACTGGATGAGAGAGGAGCAGCTCAGCTGGACATTATGGTGAAGGTCAGTCCACTTGTTAGAAGTAAATGTAATTAATAAAAATTATCTAGTAAACAGCAAGATAATATGCATAATATTAGTCTATATTATACTCTATTTATTAATACAATTGTGTACACCACAAAAGGAAAAGTTTGTCTTCAGTCGCAGCTTAAATCAGCTATTAATGGCTTTAGAAGTGCTAATAAACAGATGAACCCACTAGCATGGATTTTTAAAAATAAACTGCTTACTTTTAACTTACCCTTCAAGGCTATTTGCTATTTCAGAGACTATTTTAAAGACCAGATATCCTCATTACCAGGTCTAAAATTAAATTAGCCACCGGCAACACAAGAACAACCCGTTGATCTACACATTACAGGTTCTATGTATATACAACGAATAAAAATAAAAGCTGAACAAACTAAGTCTGTAATGTTGAGACAGTGAGAAATGATACATAGTGTTTAAAAAGAAGTGTGTTTGGTTGAGATGATTGGAGACTGTTTGCGTGTGTGTATCCAGTAGAATTACTGCCCCCCCCCCTTATAGCAAATGTACAGTTAGTCGTCAAAGCATTTCACTGTATGTTGTACCACGTATAAT
>JAOUQX010000030.1:6913693-6935915 GCA_028566295.1 Liobagrus marginatus
AACTTTGAATTAGCGCCAAAGATAAACGAATTCCTGTGAAAAAGATTTTATGAAGGTCACATCTGCCTTGTAGTTGTCGGTGTATTTTGTATGTGATTGTCTCCACGGCTTAAACATTGATTCTGGCCCATCACCGAGTAAAACAGTGATTTCAGAATCTGCTAGTTTATGGCCCCCCGATTGTAATTCTGTAAGTTTGTAACACTGACCGCACTGCTGTTCATACAGGGTTTTAGCCGCCAATCCTTCCTGCTCTTCAAAATCCTGTCCAGTGTGCGCAACCACCAAATCAATTCAGACCTGGCGCAGCTACTCCTGCGGCTGGACTATAACAAATACTACACTCAGTCAGGAGGCATGCTGGGAAGGTAACATATGCTGACGCATAAATCGTTCATCACATTGTTAGGTACAGCTACAACCCGAATTCCGGAAAAGTTGACTTTTTTTTTTTCTTTTTATGTGAATAAAATGAAAACGACTTTTAAATCACATGAGCCAATATTTTATTCACAATAAAAGAGAGATAAATGTTTAAAATGAGAAATTTGACAGTTTTATGCACAAAATTAGCTCATTTCTAATTTGATGCCTGCTACAGGTCTCAAAATAGTTTGGACCGGGGCATGCTTACCATGGTGTAGCACCTCTTCTTTTCAACAGTTTTAGGAGGTCTATGCATGGAGGTTATGAGTATCTGGAGTTTTAGTGTTGGAATTTGGCCCTATTCTTGCCTGATAACGGTTTCCAGCTGCCTTTGACATTTTTCGTTTAACGAGGTGACAAATGTTCTCTACAGGTGAAGTTTAGCTGTAGCAGGCATTCAATTTAAAACGAGCTCATTTTGTGCACACGTGTAAAATTCCTCAGTTTAAACATTCATGTTATCTATGGTCTATTGTGAATAAAATATTGACTCGTGGTTTGAAAGTCTTTTATTTTTCATTCTATTCAAATTTAAAAAAACATCTCACTTTTTCCAGAATTCAGGTTGTACATTAAAACATGCTATTTTCTTTTTTTTCCTGGCAGTTTTGGGCTTTGAGACACAACCGGATTATGGATTACTTCAGTTTACACTGTGTAGATACGTCCCGAAATCATAGTGAGCCATAATATGATTTTACATTTGTAATAACACGCAATGTCTACTTACTGTTATTTATGCTTGTTTTCTTTCTGTATGACATCTTTAAAAATAAAGTTATTCTTGTAAATACTGCAATCTATAATAATACAAAATAAAAATAAACCCATGAGAAAAGGAGACAGTTTATTATGCCAAAAACCGTTTTAAAACTATATACAGTAAAAGCAGGCAGGTGCTACAAGAGTACACGATGTTAAAAAAAAAAATACAGGAGAGAGAGCGAGTCTAAGTAGAGTAATCGTGATGATACTCAGGCTGACTGTCGTAGGCCAGACGTTCTCCACAGATCACACACTGAACCAGCCATTCCAGAGACACCAACGGAGTGTTGGTAGCCATCGCACACTTTAGCACCTCTACAGAACACGGCGTCGCAGAGATCACCAGGTCTAATCCCTCTGCTGTAATATCTACACACCAGGACAGATGAAACGGTTTTAATTGTGTAATTAAATGTTTAGATTGTAAGATGTTACAAAAAAAGTTGTCATGAGCTTAAACATTCATGGACCCTGAATCCTTAATGCTAGGGAAAATAAATCAACTAGAATAAGTGTACTGTGCTACGTTCAACGTAATATCCACTTTTGAGATATGTTCGTGTGGTTGAGTCAATTGAAATATTTTCAGATCTAAACCAGATCAGCATTTCAGTTTATTGTGATTGTTGCAGCAAAAATGCTGGATTTTGGTGCAACTTCTTAAAAAAAAAAAAAAAAAGTGTGATGCACCTTGAGTTTTTTGCACAGGATTCTTTTTTTAGACTCCTACCAGTGAGGATGCTAATTTCTGTGGTACCTCTATTCATGTTTGAGCCAAATCAAGTACACTTTAATAACGATGGAAGTAAATCAATAAATGTTTGTTGTGATGACATGACACGTCTTGAACCACAACTGTGATAATATGGGAAAATTACAAGCTCCTACAATTAATTTATATGATCCCAAAATCTGTAAATACTGGAAAAACAGCTCTAGACATAATGCTGAAAGAATACAATTTGAATTGATTGAAGCTGGATATGCCATGACAAACCCGTTCGTTCAAGTTGAACATCCTAGAGTGAACGCAGCACAACCTACCAGAACTGTTATTTATTTTATGTTGTTGGACATTTGCGGCTCCACACATGGTGAGTAAGGAAGTCCACAAATCCACACGATCGTCTGAAACGAGCAGGACCTTCAGAGCTTTGAAAGGGGTACAGCGTGCATGCCTATGGGGGGAGGGGGGGGGACATGTAGTCTTTACTGTTCTGTATTATCGTGCAATACACGTTACCATTGGTCACAGGCATTTTAGGGAATAAATACCAGTATTGGCAGCAGGTGAGACTAGCATCTATGATGGCCATAACATTAAGCAATAAACAACAAAAAGACGTGTCTTAATCACACAACCCACAATGCTTCACCAATTATCGATTTATTACGAGTTTAACTGAAATACACAGATTGATTATTAAAACTTCTCTCTCTATCTATGACCCATGTGGAATATGATGTGAGCTGGAAACAAATCTGTTTGTAAATGTTTTACACGACAAACTCAATTAATTGCCTTAAAGGGTATAACCGATGACTTAATGTTTATTTTTAAATCTTTGCTTTGAAAGAGTAATCTATTTAATTACGACAAATGTAATGGCGCCCTATAAAATGATCAAGTGTTTGTGGTAGCCAGTGCTCTGCAACAGCATTACTCAGGTCCAAACATTTAGCATAGCCCTTGCTTACACAGCACTTTGTACCATTTAGGTCATTTTCTAGCTGGTTTCAGCACTTTTGCTTTAAGTGAACTCCATAAAAGCATATGAGCTGTGTGATGAACCCACTTGGTACTAAGGATGAGGACCCCGATGAAGAAAAAGCGCTTTTTCCTTCTATGTTTATAAGATGATGTGCATTCGATGTTGCCAGAGGAGAAAATCACGGTCAAATTATGAATCTATGACTTTACAGATTGCTAGAGACTTATACCAGCACATTATAATCCACCTTTACATCTTTACAATACCTTATAAAGCCTGAAAAATGTATGAGATAAGATAAAGAAATCACAAATCGTCTCGTGACACTATATTCAAAATGTTTATTACGGTGAGAAACTGAATGATTGGGTTAAGAAGTGCTAAAATGTTACAATTCAGCGTTCATTGATGGCCCTTTTTAATGTTAACCAAGCCCTGACTTACCACTCTATGATTCGTTGCTCAGGCCCAAAGCCAGCAGGAAGCAGGTAGTTCCTGTAGTTCATCAGCTTCTTCTCTTGACAGCAGTCTCGCACCCAGATTTGAGAGACACAGGGAACTCCGCCTGCCACACACAGCAGGTACGTCTGTGTGCGACAATGCTTATCAGCGATCAACAGGCTCTGGTACGCTGCTTTACACTGAACACACAGAACACACAGGAACCTTTAGACCTACTGGGCTTCAAGTGCTGCAGAAATAAGTTCAGACTACATTAGGCCACAAATGAGGTCTTGCCTGCTCGTCATTAAATTCCGGCAGGATCATTCCTCCACCCGCTTCTAACTGCCTCTCGGTGTACTGCTTGTTATATGGAGCTGTTGGCACATACTCTAATGACAAGAATGCAAACAATTTTGACCAACTGTCCACTGTTTTAAGGAATTAAGAGCTCAAGTCTCCTTTCTGACCTTCCTCTCCATCACTGGTCGTCTGGTTGGTAGCCTTCTTGCCACTGTCAGAGGACACAGTCAGCATGAAGACAAAGCCCATGAAGAGAGACGTGCTCTCCGGAAGAGGGCCATGGGTCACCAGCAGGTCACTGGGGTCTGAAGGCAGCTCCGCTCCGCTCCCTGACGTGTCACATGGCGCCATTTTCAAACCTAAAGCCACAGATAAATGTGCAGAAGACACCGTGTAATTATATTAGGGAATCATTTGTCCCTAGACAAATTATAAAAAAAAATCTAGTTACCTAATTTATGTTTTACGCAAGAGGTGCCTGACGTTTGCTTCCTTCGTTTTTCTCTCATTTTAAAGTTAGTGTAGCTTGCAAGTAATCTTTTCCAATTAACTTTTTGAAATCAATTCAAATCACTAAACTTCAAAGCTCAGGAAGAAAGAAGTATCATCATGTAACAGGGGAGATGTGTCTTATTTTAAACGTCTCGGTGTTGGATAAAAAAGGATCTGAGAATGTATTCAACATAAAAGATTTACATTAACTGCAAAATGGTAGTACACAAATAAAGAAGCAAACGTCAAACCCAACCCAAGTTCAGTGCACAGACTTAAAAAAATAAAAATAAAATCTGTTCCCCAAATGTTTTACTTAAATCCCTAAACACTAAAAACCCATACACACCCATACACCATGTTTAGGGCTATTCGTTTGCAATAGAGCATGCAAAATAAATGAACCACCACCCTGTGAGCGCACACACACCAACCGTACCCAAAATCTACATACCGATGTCCGTAAGAGAACTGGATCTGCTGCTCATTAAAACTCAAAGAAAGGGACTTTGACTCATGTATGTAAATAGGTTTTAAAAATCACAAATTTATGTAAAATACCCGAGTTTGGTTTAAACACCAAGATACCAAACCGAGGTCTCTAAACTTATTTTAAGACAGGAATTAAAATGTAGAGTTTAAAATTCCAAATGTCATACACGATAAGATCAATGCATTTCATAGCATTAAAATTGACCAATTTCATTGCCATTATTGCAACCGTTTTTTTTTTTAAATACAAAAACTTTAAAACGTCCTCAGTTCATGCTTGTTTACAGATGCTGTCGGTCATTAATCTCTGTCCGGACAGTACAAGTCATCCATACCCGATCTGGCCCCACCCCCTCTCCGTCCTCTCTTTGCTGGTGTCCTCTCGTCATCTGTGGAGCTGGTGAGTTTCCGTTTGCCCGGGGTTCTTGGGCTGTTTGTGGCACTGCTGTTTGGTGTTCCAGGCCCAGTCCCGTTCCCTCGACGCCTTCGCTTTCCTTCCACAAGGTTATCTACAGGGACATCATGAACTTTTAGGACACGCGGGTTCCTTAAGCGCTGAACAAACGTTTATAAAGAGTTTATTTGATTAGCTTTATGTCTTTATAATTAAGGAAAAGAACTATACGAGATAGATGTTGGGACAGACCGAGGCTGATATCGGATGCCATGTTCTGAGGCGTGGAGGGTTCGAAAGGCCCCAGACCATATTGCTCTCTCAGACGGCTGCCCTGATCCATGGTGAGAATGACTGCAGTCCTGCTGTACCACGTGCTCTGGCCATCTTTCTCAACGCAGTACAGCAACTCGGCACCTTGCCGCTTATGTGCCTTTACTATACCTGGTAGCAAAGCGCGCACACAATAGAATTTGGCCTTCACTGCTTTTTTAAATGGCATTAAGTGAAAACACAGAGGTACATGGATAAATGAAGTAGCTCTTACCTGTGTTGAAGAACTCTTCCTCAGTCAGCGCTGTGACCTCCGCCTCTAGCGGGATGGGATCACAAAGCAGGATGTCCTTCCCCTGCGCCTCACACTCCTGATTGTCGTCGAACAGCAGGCGGAAACGGTTCTCTCCCAGGTCCCGAGTGATGGTCCCCGAGTAAAAAAAGGAATTGGAAGACCACTTGGCCATCACGCGCAGCCCGATGAAGCTGCTGCCGCTCCCTGCACTGTTCTCAGGGGACGTGGTGATCAGCGCATCCAAACGGTTTGAGGGGACGCGGACACTTATACGAGCAAGCTGCTCATCCTCTGACGAGGACACAGCCGGGCCATGAGTGGCTCCTATTTGTGTTGATCTTCCACCTCTGAGTGAGAGCATCATTAGAAACAGTTAAGAGGCAATGGTGAGACTTTAAGCTGGTAGGAAGTGGTTTTTGGAAACAGAAAGGTTAGTAAGAATTTGAATGAAAGGATTCCAATTTCCAAGATGTTAAAATAGGAGGTTTCCATCCGCATGTCTTTACATTTTTTGTTTACATAATGGATAGTTAATGGTTGAAACACCATCAGCTGACTAAAGTTAACAAGTTAATGTTATATTTCTGAACATAAAGATTTTTAAAAGATAATTGGGTTTTGTTTTTTTTTGAAAAATAAATGCTTTTAAAATGGATCTAAAACCAGTGCTGGATTTACTTTTTGCTTGCTTATACAGAAAACTGTATAAAGTTAACATTTTATAATAAAATAGATTTACATTGTGAAGCATTAATTGTAGCCAATTATTTTTACACCTAAAATTTGCAAAACATTTGGATGAAATTCTACCACCGCACCCGGTTTAGGAGGAGTTTATAGTCATGTACATGGAGTCTGCGAGCCCTCACCTGGACAGCTGACCACGTGAGGGAGGTCTTCCTCGACGCCCGTGGCCTCTGGGGCTTAGTGGGGCAGCGAACGGAGAACCCCAAATGCCTACTAGCTCTGACCCCACTGACAGTTTACCCCCTCGTCTGGGGCTGAGAACATACACACACACAAACAGACCGAGCGGTCAACAGACACGCCCTCAGCCAGCAAGTGTGTAGCAGCCGCAGCAGCAGTGGGGCAGTAGCTGTACAGACCGTGAGTATTCATCTCAACTCGTGTGTGTGTGTGTGTCAGAGAGTGAGAGTGAGAGAGACCGGAAGAGTTAAGTGCTACTGAGCGTTGTGTACATGCATATGGATTATCATCAGGGACGGTTCTAGATGGTCAGTTCAGCCCACTTCAAACTATCAACTATGAAAATGTAATAAAAGTATAATTTTTACCTTTTAAAATAGAAATGAAAATAACTAAAATGCAGGACGTCGCCAAAAAAAAGATTTGATCAGAGATCATTTTTGTTGTGGTTTTTATTCTCTTTGCTGCACATGCATGATAGCCCTCATCAGATTCCCAGAACACAGGATGAGATGTTACTATCCTTTGTGCAAGCGCTTCCAAGAGGACATGAACAGTGAGCCTGGTAAATTTTGGGGAGCGCATCATCAGTAGTGTACCTTTGGTTCATAAGGTGTTTCAGCCTTTCACACTATACACCCTCCCCAAAGGCGGCCAGCGACCGCGGCCAGCGATTTTTCTTGTAAAGAAAATCATCTTCATGAACCGTGTCATGCGGCGTAGGAGATTATAGTAGAAGGTATTTTCCAAGGTTGCATTATTGCATTCAATGTTTATGTCTATCAATAGCACAGAGCCCAGCACATGACATGCGGACAAAATATAAGATAATGTAACATTTACACTTGTCAAAGGATTGTTTTTAATACATGGCTATACAAAGTTAAAAAAAGGAAATTAAAAAAAAAAGGGTTAAGCCCCCCCGACCCCGAATGAGCTCATAGAACCGCCCCTGTGGATTATCAGACATATAAGGAACTGATGTAATTTTATGGAACATAAATGTTCCAATTTGCATGTGAATAAATGTGTATATTTTGAGCAAATAAGTAAATTTGAGCAGCTGTGTATATTTCACATAATTAAATCCAGTGCATGTACCCAACATTTACTAGAAAGTAATAGCAGTAGTAGATAGTATTAGAGCGGGTTATGCAGAGGTCACCGGACAGACCGCACAGCGACCCACCTGCCAGACTTTGCTCCTCGGCTGGGAGGCATGACAAAGTCAGTCATCCTGCTGGGAGCTGGACCTCCACTGCTGGTCCCACTGGAACTGAAGTGGGAGGCAGCCTTGGAAGAAAGCGAGCTCACATCAGCCAGGTCTCCTGAAGTCATGGAGCTTCCTGTACGCGAGGGAGAGATGTCGCTGTCCATGACGCAGCGATCCACCACTGGATCCTCAGACTCCTGAAAGGCGAATAGATAAGACCGAGTATACAACCTCTGTATTTTTTTTGTCAGCTCCTAACATGTTTTCACTACAGAAGGCCCACCTCAACCACCTTGCGCTCCACCTCCTTGCCATCTTCATAGTACACGTCAGTAATAACGCGAGTGATGGTAGTGCGCACTTCTTGGATGGTGCGGACGTGTCTGCGGTGAGAAGGGCCTGATTGGGAGCGAGTTGGAGTGACCGGCTCTGCCTGAAAAAAACGAAATACAAAACAGCAGTGCAGTTGATAGTGTCTATGTTGTTATCTGTAAAAACAATGGTTTATGTGTTACAGTATTCGCATGTTTTTGTTTTTTTACATTTTAACCTAACCTGTTTTTTTTTAGGCCACACTGTTCCTTTAATCTTGACGTTAAAATCATTTACAGAAAAAAATGGATAAAATGTAGATTTTATCTACAATACAATAACCTAACCCCCCCCCCTCCCCCCATTCCCAATAGATACACTTCTACATTTTGCTCTTCTGAGTACCGAATTTACTTAATCAATTAACTAGGTTGTGTAAATGTGTAAAAATGCAGTATAAATACAGCAAACAGTATAGTGTAAGGGCAGGTGTATGTTCACATGCGACTGGCAGGCGTGAAGCGCCATGTGTATTTAATACTCATTATACACTATTTAGAACATAATTATTCATCGTAATCAGCAGAATGTCTTGATTATCCGATCATCAAGGCAGTAATGAAGTCTCTTACCCTGCTTGATGGGAGCTGTGGTCCAGACGCGTCAAAGCTGGTCTGCTGCGATACTGCTTTCTAATAAAAGAAAATTACAAAAAAAAACAGAAACACTGTTTTAACTCTAATTTAGCTCCACAATACAATTTATTCTGTGCTTCGTGGCTTACTTTGCTGAGAGGACTTGTAGTGGTGGACAAGTCCATGCTGGTTTGCTGAGACACAGCTCTCTGGCCTAGTGACTTGCGAAGTGCCTGTTCAGAAGTGTTGGGCGCTTCATGCGCTTTAGTTGCTGAGAGCTGAACCTCTGTCCGAGGTTCTGGGGGCATGACAGTGCCGTTGGTCTGCTGGGACTTCTGCTCTGGTCTATCACTACCCTTTGGTCCGTGAGGTGTCTCAGGGCAGTCACTGATGGGGATGTCAGTTTGGCTAAGCGGTCTAGAAGTTTCGGGAAAAAATTTAATAAAGGCAGAGTCGTAAACAGGTAGCATTTTAAAGTATAATGCTGATCTTACACTTTTACATGTTGAAAAATAACCTATGTTAAATTGCAATGTGAATATTTTCTAAATGCAGATATAAAGAATAAGCAGGCCGTTTCTATAGAAATTAAGGTTTATAAAATGCATGAATATGCAAATTACCCCATGTCTGTATATAATTAAACCTTGTGATGTCATTAAATAATTTCAGAAAGTAAGTGCTCTTCTGAAACATTTTTAATAGGACTCAAACTTTTGGTGTCTACAATATAGTAGTAATGTAAAGCTTGCTATAAAACTCTAACAATACATTTGTGACATTTTTGGCATTCAGCAGCTGCCCTTATACAGAGCGACTTAAATTTGTATTCTTTTTAATACACACTGAGCAGCTAAAGGTTCAAAATGCTCAGGGAAAAAGCAATGAGTTTTATGGTGCTGGGAATTGAATCCATGATTTTCCAATTGAGCACTTTAACACCTTCAACCCTGAGCTACTACTTTCACTACACATCACTTATTTAAATAAATATGATACCTAATATAATATATATATTATATTTGAATCAATGCTGTAATCTGTACTGTACTATAATCTCTAAACAGTTAGGTTTCAGATTGCTCAAATACTTCAACTGGTTATAAATCGTACAGTTTAAAGGATTGATACAGCCAGTACATGACCCATTTTTTTATACTAAACACCATTCAACTCCACTACTCTGAAAAGGCCAGACCAGGAATACATCATTCCATCTATCTCTGAACTTCAATCTGAGCCTGAAGCAGAAATCTTTATTTTTAACATGAAATGTACAAATTCACTATTTAACCTGCCCAATGTTGTTCAAATGCTTAGAAGATGGACCTGATGGAAATTACTTGTGAAAATACGTATTCACAGTCCAAAAACCAAATCAATTTATTATTTTCCACATTTGTTTTCAAGGCCGTTCAGATGGTGTAAGTAGGGCACATCATTTCACTGCATACCGTCACTCTAAGCAAACAGGGCACAGTGAAACCAATTTAATGGTCTCCAGAAATACTTTGTATCAAGGGAGTGCTATTTATAACTCTTACATAAACTACCAAGGTCAGGCACACTCCACACATTAGAATGACAATCACACAGAAAAACCAGTAGCATTTCTGCCCATATGCTGTACACAACCCAACAAACACATCAGCAATGGTGCAGCATGAATACAGATCTGGAATAAAGCAGAGAGAAGTCAGAACGCATGTGCAAGAAAGCAGCACCACCTGAGTGACAGATCGCTAGGCTCCTTTTCGTCGTCATCGACCTGTAGCTGTCTGTGAACCTCACGGACACGGCTGAAGACGGACTCAGGGCTGAGATCATGGGTACGAACAAACAAAATTAAAGGTAAATACGTGTGTAAAGTCGTCCAAAAAGACAAAATATTGATAATTTACATAAATAGATCATTTTACATAAACATTTGGGCTTAACATTTGTGGTGATGTACCTAAACTGCATCAGATACAAAGCCCAACAAATCTGTTTTTTATTTTCAAAAGAATTTTGCTTAAATGCCTACACTCTATAATAATGTGGGGTAAATCTCACGTGGTCGAAACGTAACAATATAACAACAATGTACATTTAGTCCCATGTCCAAACATGATGGTTGTGGGTGCCAATACTTTTGCTACAGACTGCACATACAGTATACTAGTGATATCTCAAAACAGATGGTGTTCTGGGTTATTAATCAGAAGGTCAGTGGCTGCTGGGCCCTTGAGCACGACTTTTATCCCTCTCTGCTAGAGAACATCTTTGCTTATTACAGGGTGTCATTAATTCGAACACAATCCTAAATGTTTTATTTTAAATAGAGATCATTTTGTTTAATAAATATCATTTATCCATTTGTAAATGGTGAGTGGTCTCTAAAGGTGGCACCACACTCTGTGCAGGAATAATGAAACTCATTTTTTAAAAAGGTGCCATAAATCTAAGTGGTGATGAATCAGCAACAATGAGAGTGGAAACCTTGGCATACAACCTCTCTCTCTCTCTCTAACACACACACACACACGATCCTTTTCACATAGCAACCACCAGACGTTACCTGGCAACAGCCGTAACCTTGGAAACGGAGCCTTCCTCATCTGATAAGGACGGTTCTGGCGAGACATTACCAAAAGTCAGCGATTATAAACAGTGGCTATGATTAAGGCAATTCTTTTTATCCTTACATAATGGAGGTACAAATTATTATATTTCATTGTGTATATTTACTTATATTTAAAACATTTAATAAAAGAGACAAATGTTTTTTTTTGCGTCATTACTTTGCAGGCTAAATCGCTCTGATCCTGAGCTGCCATCTTCTACAGGGGTCACCACCTTCATTCTGAGACTTAGTTTCCCATCACCCCCCTGTGCTGCCAGCTCCTCTCCGCTCTCTTCGACAGAAATCTCACTGGTCGGCATCGTTGTCTCCCGGGTAACGTCGGCCTCCGTCCGCTCCCGGAGTGCACTCGCTTCTGCAACATCAAAAACACTTGTAATCAGTGATGTTACAAAAAAGTGTGAAGCATTATTGTTTCTTACACCTCCCTTCAGAATTTATTTCTATGATGTGCATACAGCTGTTAAAATGACACATAACAGGGATGCCCACCTATAGGAGTGCTGTGGAGGGGTGTGTTTTTCAGCTGTCTGACAAGTGGAGGAGTTGCACTTGCAGAAGGCCCGATCAGCTCTCCTTCTCTGGGAAGTGTGAAGTGAAATGGGAGGTCTGGAGAGCAAAAAGTGAGTTTTTATTAAAAAAAAAGCCATCACGGAAAAGGAGGCAGGAACCAGGAATTTTCTTTAACCGTTAATCGACAAAGGTCAGAAGTATTAAAGTTTACAGCATCAAAACACAGTTACGCGTCAACAACTCTACCACTTGAGGATCTGTAATTATAATGAATGGCTTAAGCCCCAAAAGCGTGTATTAATCCTACCTCCAGAGCTGTCACTTAGGCTTTTGTTGGTCATATTCAGGACTTGTGATCCTCCACTGGCTGCTTCTTCACTAGCCTGCATGTTATTGGCACCAGTTCCAGTTGCCACCTGGAAATTCTGGCCAGAGTTGTTTGGCTGGGAGCCTGTGACTCGTCTACCAGGCTCAACTTTCTCCTTTGGGGAGTCTTTGACTGGCTGTGAGGAACTTTGGAACCCTGGTGACCCCTGGACACGTTCTTGCTGTTGAGAGACTCTCTCGCTCTCTTCCAAGACTATGACATTAAGGTTCTCCTCGTCCTTGCTGCCTACAGGTTGGGAAACTTCCACTCCATCCTCCATCGGCATCAACGAACCGGGTTGGCTCTGAGAAAGCGCCAGGCCGAATCCAGAGCCTTCAGTCCTGCTAGTGCTTTGTACCTCTTCTTCATCCATTTCGGCATCTTCTTCCTCATCTGTACACTTAGTGTTGCTGATACCAGAGTCAAGTCTGTGACTTTGAGACATGGGCTGGCTCAGTTTTTGGCCATTGTTAGCTTCCTGCTCTCCTTCACCTGAAGAACTCTTGTGAGAGAGTAGGACAGATTGGGAGAAAACGGGAGTTGTGCTAGCGAGTCTCCCAGCATGTTCTTTGCTTTGTGAGCAACTACTCAAGGTCAGATCTTGAACCAAACTCACTTCTTCCATCTGATCAGAGGCTACAATGTGAGAAATCTTTTGAGATTTAGCCATGCTGGTATGTATTTGCCCGTTTTGCCCTTTTGGCGACTGTGAGGACAACTTTTGAGAGGAACATTCTTCATTCTCTGTAGTTTTCTGGTCAGGCTCCTGGGAAACCTTTTGTAAATGAGCAACTTTATTAAGGTCACAAGCTATGCTTTTGTCCGTTTGCTCATTTTGTTGAGATGAGACAGAATCTTGTGCATCCTTGTCTACAGATCCCTGAATTTCCTCAATCTGCGTGGCCTGGCTGTCTTCATCCTCGTCCACAGTGAACGCTTGAGTCTTCTTCTCAAAAACACTAGTTTCAGTGTCCAGCTCCAACTGGAAACATGTGGCCACTTGCGAAGTCTCACTGCCGAAAGGTTTTTTAAACGCTTCTGCATCGAGGATTGCGGATGGACTTTGTTCAGATGCTTCCTTTTTCCTTAACGCCTCTGGACCTTGAGTGCAGACCTCAGATGGGGTTGGCACAAAAACATCCTAGTTGGGATTAACAGCATGTGTTAATAAATGGGGAAAGATAATAGATTTACTATTGCATAACATTTTTACAACATTAATTAATGTTATATTACATGCCATTAATTATGGCAATTTAGATGTCAGCAACTCTGACAGTAAAATTGGATATAATTATAATCAATATGACCATATAAAATGGTCTTTATAATTAAGGTTCATTTACAAGAAATTGTATAGCAGATGATTCATATTTTAAAACTGAAAGAAATACTCTCTTTTAAATGTACTTAAATGTCTAAAATTGGGGAACTGGTAGCGCAGTTTTTAAGGAGTTGGACTGCTTATCAGAATATTGTGGGTTCACTACCCAGCACCATTAAGATGCCACTGGGCTCCTGAGCAAGGCCCTTAACCCTTATCTGCTTAGATGAATGAACTCGCTGTGATTAGAGTGTAGGGAAATGACTTTCTATACCCAATCTAACAAGTTTTTGCAGATGTTCCACAACAATAAATTTTGGGTTTAAGTAAGATTAAGATTAATAATGCATTAGTAAATTAAAAGTCACTGGCAAATTGCTAGGGTATAAAGAGGCAAAACATCTAATAAAGCACCACACCAAAGCGTTATAATTTATTAACTATAATTAAGCTTGTAAGGTGTAAATGAACAGAAATTTCACAACAAACTGTTTTGAACTGTTCTGAAATACTTACATGTGAAAATTCAGGCTGTGTTGGCAAGGACAGGTTTTTCTCCAAGACAGAACTGGGCGAATTCTGAGACACTTCATTAGACACTGTGGGCTTTGGAGCAGGATCCACATCCATTGGTTCTTCCTGCCCTTTTTCTGGTTGGTCATTCTGAGTCTCTGGGGCTTCCTTTGCACCTTCATCAAAATCTAAAATAGGATTTATGGGAAAAGCAGTTGGAGAGCAGGGTTTCTTTTTTGCATCTCTGTAAATAAACCCTGTCTCCATGCCTAAAGCCTTACCTGGCTCGTTCTCTGGCCCTGTGGGTGAGTTGGGGACAATGAGTGGCGTTTGGCTTAAATTGTCTTGGGTGGCTGCCACAAAATCAACAGACTGCCTATTGCATAAGAAAAAAGAACCCCTAAACCTGAAGTATTAATCATTTTGCTTATAAAAACCCTCCAAAAAGGACAAAAGACCAGAACCAGCATTAGATTAAGTTTATCTTACTGGGAAAGGCTTTCCTGCACCAGTGTTTCTTGGCCAGAGAGATGCAGCAGGCGCAGGCTTTGAGCAGGAGTGCACGTCGGATCCTGCTGCCTCTGCTGATTCTCAAGCTCTGCTACTGTGCTGTCAACTTTAGATTCTGGGAAACCAAAAATATTATAAATAAAAGAAAGCACGAAATGAGCACCGGCGTAAACCCACATGTTAATGAAGATGGATACTAGGTCTACTGAAATGTATGTGTACTTCCTGAAATATAATCCCATATGGCTTTTCCGGGCTGCTGTAGAACACAACGCAAGTCATATCCTTCATACTTTCTCTGTGCCCCTTGTTCTTAATGTGTTATTACATGTAATGTCTTATTTTCATGTATTATGTGTGTTGTAACAGTGATCGAAGGACTGGCCCAGATTCTACAAAAACGTGGAAAAGCTGACCTTTTCTACAACACAGTCAACATGATTATAAAATTGAATATCAGAAATTTAAAAAAGGGCCAAGAAATGGATGAATTTGGTGCATAGGGTAATAGTGCAGAATGGCATCTATTAAACATATATATTTTAAATATCTGTTTAAAAATTCTAGATTACCACTACCCCTTAATTTTATGATACAGTAATATAACAGACTAACAGTGTTCTATTGTTTTCTGAGTCAGCATGACATTATGATTAAAGGTATTGGAACACTTTAGCATAAGTAATAAAATATTTACATTACATTATATATATAAAAGTATATAAATATATATATATATTCTTATAGATTCTCACCATTCCTTTCTCCATCAAACAGATCATCCTGGGATGACATCATTTCCTCATCCTCAGCCTGTACAGACTCGGAGACCTTAGAGTGAAGTATGGCCTGGACACTTAGCTCTCTGCCTTCTCTCTTCTGAGGCACTGAGGCACTGCTGGAGCTCACCTCTGGCCTAAAGAGAGAGAAAAGAGAGAACAATAAACACAACAAACGAGACCTGGTTTTAAAATATATTAAACTTTATGTCTGCCTGATCAAAATCTTACGTTCTAAAGCTGTCCCCTGGAATATCTGTTGCTTTCGAAGAGCATGTCAATCCAGCTGCAGAGAAATGGGAATTTAAGAACATCGTCGGTAGAGCAAAAGAATAATTTTGTGAACGTATATGTACTGGGATTCAGCTTTACATTGGTTGGCTGTTTTTTGGCTGTCTGCCAGCCGGAGGTTGGCTGGTGTCACCTCTACATCTTCGTCACCGCTCTCAAAATTTCGAGTCTCGTCATTTAATCCCTGACTCGCCGACAGCTCCAGGAGTCCAAACTGAGACATCCCCTCTGAACAAACAGATTAAAAGGAAAACATTGCTCAGCCAACACCAATCCCTATATTGTGCATATTATCTATAATAATAAACTCACCTTCTGTTTGTGCACAGTTAGTGGTGGAATCAGCCCCAGACTCCATATCCACTTGGTTACTTCTGGACAAGAAACACCAATAAAAAAAACAACCCTAAGATTGTAGCATTGAAGCAGAAGAAAATCATTTAATATACTTGATCATAAATGGTGGTAAATCATAAATACCTCTTTGTCTTAGGAAGGGAGCAAACTTCAAATACTTGACTATGCTCTGCAGCTGCTAAACTCAGATTAGATGGACAATGGTTATAGAAAAAAAATGACTGTAAACTATCCTAAAAAGAAACATAGTAATTCTAAAGAAAGATTAACGCTCACATACCCTCGTCTGTGACACTGTTACTCTTTTCAGTTGGGCAGTCACCTTCAGGGTATCTACCTTTAGAATGGGAAGAGATCAGTTCCTAGACACAAAAACAAAACAAAGTAGCAGAACCCATTTTACACAACATTTGCTAAGAATGAAGTCATGTAGATGTTAGAGATCTCACTAGCACTGGGCTGTGGGAGGTGGGCTGGAGGTTGGAAAGGCGGCGGGAGAGCAGAGCACGGTAACCGCTATCAGGGTCGTCCTCCAAGGCCACACTGTCAGGCTGCGAATCTTCCACAATAAGGCAGGGGTTCTCAGCCTGAGGCAGACTTGACTCCAGATCACTTCCAACTGGATCCATGTGGTGGCATCAGGGGCAGCTGGTAACTGCATATAAAAAGATACAACACAGTGGATGAGAGGAAAGTGGGCGGGGCACCAGGTGGTTTAGTCACGTGGTGCAGTAAGACACTGGGCCAGGATCTATTAACACAAAACAAACGTAAAGCATTAGCTTTAAACCCTTTTTTTTACCATGACGAATTGGTTTTAAATTTCCGAAATATAAAGTAATCCGCATAAATAATGAGAAATTCGGAGCACAATACAATGAATTATTCATCTAGCCAAAACTGTTGTCTCTGTACCAGACCACCTAAAAATAAACAAATAAAATAAAATCATTACATTGGACATAATTCCTATTTAACCAAGTAAGGGCATAATTTAAACCATCCTTGCATTCAACTATTTTCCTCAAACACGGCCACTACACACTAAAATCAGCTAGCCAGCTAATGCTAACAATCCACGTAGAAATGAAACTCTAGGTAATTTCCCCGTCTATTAAAGAAATTATTTAAACGTGTACCTACTATGCTTTTTGCTTTTAAACATCCTGCTTTGAATCTATGAACATTGGTGCAACATAAAACAAAAATAAACTACCGTGTGTTGTTTTCCCGGCCAGCTCTCCCCCTCCGTTCAATCTGCTGCTGTACAGCGGTAAAAAAACAAAAAAAATAAAATGAAAAAAAAAAAGTCAGAAAGCGAAACAGGTGATTGGATAAACTACCTCGCGAAACTACCAAAGCAAGACCAGTGATTAGCTAAACAAAGTGAGCACACCCAATCATTGATTAGAAGATCCCCAAAGCCCGCCTTACTACAACAACAATTGGTTGTCTTAATATGTAATGGGCGGGATTCGCTGTCAGGTATTTCTGTTTTTTTTTGTTTAAAAAACTGTTAATAACACAAAAACACAAAGAAATAATTCCCAATCACAATGGAAAATTTTGAAGTTTTAAAAGAGCTGTTATAATATGTTCTAATATTTTACATATTATATAGCTTATTAAAATGCATGTTTTATCTGAAATCAAGATACTCATACAGCAGCATTAAATGTTTTACATTAATTTGACTTATATCCTGTTTGATTTATAGGCACACTGACTTATACTCGTTTTGAAGGTAGTAACCAGAAATCTGCTACTACAATCACAGTAAAACAAAAAAACATGACTTGGATGGATTACGCAAAATCATTCTTAAACACTGGACTATTTTGCAGGCTAAACACAATTGCCGCTTCTTTTTATTTGTGTGAAGTTGTAAAAAGCCATTTTTCATATGACCATTGCTGTCAGCAATCAATACAACATGTAAAAATATATTACACACCTTTAAATAGTAAAATCAGCGAATAATTGTATAATGTAGAGAAGAGGAAAGTAATACTCTGAGGCCAATCATGGATCTAAAAGATTATTGGTTTTGAACAGGTGGAGAAAAATGTATTGCAGAATGAGTATCTAATTCTATCTATGCTCTCTTTTGGTCCAAATGATGACTTTCACCTAAACTTTTTAAGACAATTGATATAAGCATCAACTCTAAGCTACTGCAGGTACATTTTACGTTTATTTTTTATTTTTTTTCTTGAGGCTACGTTTAATGTAATGCAACTTTGCATTTTGTGTGACCCATTCCTTGTGTTTTATTTGACTTTATGCATCATAGACTTTATGTAAATACAGATATAAGCTTGAGCATTTGTTTCATGTGGTGTGATAGCGGATGAGTAAAGTACTGGTCAGGATCTATATTGTTTTTATAAGACGTTTCTAAAACATTATTTTCTTTTTTTTTTTTTACATTAGCATACCCCTTTGGTATTCTTTTTATGTGGGTTTTGGAATGCAGATTACTATTTAACTCTATGGCATGTTGACTGAATAAGTTAAGATAACTTGTGTGTTATCATTTAGTGTGCAAAACCTACAGAACAGATTTAGACACTATTCAAACATTACAGACTTATAAGCAAATATACTACAATATTTTTGTAAAAGTATTGCTAGGTAAAATAGTTTTATGAGTTAACTTTTTTTATTGTTTTAAATAAGTTAATAGAGCAGTATATAGTTATGGGATGTGGATCAGAGGGCTGGGGTTCAAGCCTGGCAAGGTTAATCTCGGTTGCTCCAGGGGTGCCACATGTTAAAGTTAGTTTTTTAAAAGTTAAGTTTATGGGTCACATGCACAACAACATACAGTGAAATTCTTTGATTCCGCATATCCCAGCATACAAATTTGAACGTTGGGGTTAGAGCGCAGGGTCAGCCAGAACGAGTGGTGCCCCTGGAGCAGGTGAGGTTAAGGGCCTTGCTCAAGGACCCAATGACGGGGGCTTGAACCCCCGACCCTCTGATCACTGACCCAGAGCCTTATACCGCTGAGCCACCACCACCCCCTGTTCTGGCTGACCCACCACCACCCCCTGTTCTGGCTGACCCTGCGCTCTTTGACCCCGGCCTTCAAATTCATAAGATGGGATATGTGGGCTAATATCCCACCACTGCATGTATGTGTATGTGATATATAGGATCTGAATTTGAATTTGAATTTAGTTAGGTGTCCAGTTCGGCTCTATTACTGCAATTACACCAACACCAACTTTATAAACCATAAGAACTGTAGCTTATAACACAGTATAACTGTATAACAGCTATACAGAGCAGAAGCCAAATAGATACTCTTTTGTTATCTTCTTTCACGGTCACCACGTCCTGCACCTGAGTACAAATATGGGATTTAAGATGACGTCGTGGATCATGACGATAGCATCTGTAACTTCATTTTCATTGGATGGCCTTAGTAGGTCTGCAACCATATGTCATATGCCACGGAGTGATTGACATCTGGGTATTTCTCATACCTATTTTACTAAAATATTTTGATCTTACTATGCACGTAGGCACAAAGCGGTCAACAACTGCAGATTCTTTTCGCGGTTATCTTTTATGTAAACCTAACAAAATTAATTTAGCTGTAGTCTGGACAAGATGGTAAATATTCCACATACGCGCAGTAAGCTTAGCAATACGTCGGAAAGCAAACAAACAAATAAATAAATAAATCAGCCTCCTATCCAGCCGTCTATTATTATATAGCCGCGTGCGCATAATAATGACCTAATTTATGGCGTTCTTCTTAAATATTCATAAATATTCAGCTGTTACCTAAGTGCTGAAATCCTTCTAGTCTTCGCAAAACGCTTTGTTTTCTTGAATGATGCAGGAGAAATTGCATTGATGAGCTCAGATATGCCCTTTCTTCCCCGGGAGATAATGGGGTGTGTTAATGGTTCCGCCGGTGTCACTTAAAGACACAGCGCACAGGCGGAGCTTTTATTTTTTTTCTCCCGCTATACCATATGTGGACAAGCTACTGTAGTATAGTTTAAGATATACAGTATAAGCATAATTCGTTTTCATCAAAACTAGACTATTAAATAATAGATGTCAGTAAGGCTTATGAAACAGGGACTTATTTCAACAACGTCAACAGTGGCCATTTTCGGTAATCGTCTCACTCCCGAGTGATTCATGAACGAATCGATTCATTAGTAAGAATCGAGAGTCGATTCACCAAACAGCGTTTGCGTTGAGATTTAGTAATCTGCGTTCTTTTAAAAAAAACCAAGCGTTACTTGTTACACTATAAAGACATGTAAATATAAATGTGTGAAAGTCAACAAATATTAATACAAATTTCTTTAAGTACTGGTGCTGATTACTAAGAAACTTGCTAGGTGTGATTATGGATTTTGGGAAGATGTGTGACATGAATATGAGATTAATCTTCCATTGATGTACTTTTTCTTAGTCTATGCCACATAGTATGGCCCTAACAAAGTATCACTGAGAAAGTTTAAATTCTGGGTCCTCCCGCTGATGTAGGTGGTCAGGTACGTGCATGGATCAGAATTTGCTACTGAATCTCTAATTCTGGCTAATACAAGATTGTAAAATCTGTAAATATGCAAAAGATCAGTTGAGCTCTCTGTTACCATTCAAGTTCTCTGTTCTCATTATCATAGTGCATGTGACTTGTGGTATGGGGGATAATGCTACTAGGCATCTGAGTTGGTTTCTGCCTTGTATCGTTGACAAAATCAGTAAATGGAATCACAAGGTCAGAATAGTCCTGCATGGGAGCAGTGCTTAAAAAAAGTTTTTGAAGGCTATCTTAATCGTCACGTATATCTCAGACTAGTTTCAGACTTCTAGTAGGAAGACGAGAGGAGCATGGACTGAGCTGAATCCAGTTAGTGAACTGAAATGTGCAAGGTATATGTAACAAACACTAAAAGTTACACACACATTCAGTACACTAGTTTTCAGCAAGAACCACTGGAGTTGGTTGAGCAGGGACTGTAACTGTAATAGTGCCTCACAATATGAACTGGCAGATGGAAACACAAAAAAGAATTGTTAGGATAATGTAAAATATAAGCTGGTATTGGAAGACTAGTTAGAAAATACAATTAACAGAAACCAGTTTCAATTTTCCAATATGTACTGTATGTCGAGTTTGTCATAAAAAGCCATTATAAAACTGTTTTTCAGATTGTTAGTTCAAATGAGAAGAATTGGCTATTAAAGATGCCTGCTATTAATTAGGGATACATCGGTATCGATACCAGAATCAATGTCTTCATAAGATACCAAGCTCATGTACTTGTACTCGTTCTCATAAAATACACCCTGATACCAAAAACCGGTACCACATATGACGTAATATACAGTATTCGACAGACAGAACTGACAGAACGGACACTGAAACCAATTACAGATACGATGTCAGCATCAGCAGTGAGGAAATGTTTCCAAATGAATGATGACTTTTCCGCTGTAAAGTATATTATTATGTATATTAAGTTTTATGAATTCCTTACTACAAAAAATCTACTTTCGGCTGCAACCATTAGGGGTCACTACGTCGGATCATCCTGATCCGCATATTGATTTGGCATGTTTTGTAAGCTTGACTTTCTTAACGCAACTCTCCCATTTATCTGGGTTTCTTGCAACCCCTAATGGCAGAGTGGTTTTATGGTTGGTTCTAGCTCAGACGACCAGCAGGGGGCAGGAGTTCGTTATATTCCTTTAGTGCACCTGTACGAACATTTAACGGCCTCAAGCCTCCTCTGGATTACTTGATTCGAAATATTACATATGATATCATATGCAACATCTTGATCAAATGATAAATATAGCACACAAAGCTGCCTACGTAAAGTAAACACAGTCCGAGAAATACCCAATATACTGTTATAAAATATTGATCTCTCAAGACATTTTCTTATTCAGAAAAGAAATAAGACTTTTGCAAAACGTCCAAAACAGGGACATGGCACGTTTATCTGGCACAAAGCCTGATGTTCGTGACCTTTTTAATGCTAATATGAACATGCAGAAAATGTCCCAATAATCTTTATTTATATATATATATATATATATATTCAATTTTTTCAATTCAATTCAATAAGCGTTATTAGCATGACCATATACGTGCACAGTATTGCTAAAGCATTACAATGAAGAGAAACAAGATATTATAAAAATAAAATAAAATAAAATAAAATAAAATAAAAATATTACAATAAACAAACAAACACATTATATACATATAATATACGAATAACAA
>JAOUQX010000030.1:6955775-6982920 GCA_028566295.1 Liobagrus marginatus
GGGATATGCGGAATCAAAGAATTTCACTGTATGTTGTACTGTATGATGTGCATGTGACCAATAAACTTAACTTTAATAATTATTTAATCAACACACTTAGCACTAAATATTGTACAAGACAGAGAGGTTCAAACTGTAGTCAAATTGTAATAAATTATATGTTTGCTCTTTTACTGTTTTAACAGACTAAGTACTTCCTCAGCCAATCAGGTCCAGGTGAGCAAGCTTGTCTGACTGTGTGTTGTGAAGGAGAGGGGGCCTGGAGCTCCCTAGGGCTGAACCAGGAGCAGAACGTGCTGGACTACCGATTTAACCCTGACCCTGTGCTGCCTGAAATGGAGGGTGTTACAGAGTTTACAGATTACGTCTCTGAGACTGTGGATATTGCGTCCCCATTTGAGCTCCTGGAGCCCCCCAGTTCAGGGGGATTCCTAAAGTTGTCCAAGCCATGCTGCTACATTTTCCCTGGAGGCAGAGGAGACTCAGCCCTGTTTGCTGTTAATGGCTTTAACATATTGATTGATGGTGGATCAGATCAAAAGTCGTGCTTCTGGAAACTGGTGCGACACTTGGATCGGATAGATTCTGTCCTGCTTACTCACATTGGAGCTGACAATCTTCCCGGGATAAACGGGCTGTTGAGGAGAAAAATCGCAGAGCAAGAAGAAGACCATTCTCAGGGCTCAGATGCTTATGGGGAATGGATGAAAAACCTCATTTCGCCTGAACTCGGTGTGGTTTTCTTCAACATTCCCGAAAAGCTAAAGATGTCAGAGTCAACTTTAAAGGTTAAAAGGAGCATTGAAGAGGCATCACTTACCTTACAGTATCTCACCAAACTGGGTATCAAACCTGAACCACTGCATCGAGTTGTTAGCAACACCATTGAGCCGGTCACCCTTTTTCACAAGCTGGGTGTTGGCAGGTTAGATATGTACATACTAAATCCAGTGAAGGACAGTAAGGAAATGCAATTTTTCATGCAGAAGTGGGCGGGTAACAGTAAGGCGAAGACCGGCATCACCTTGGCTAATGGAAAAGAAGGAGAAATTTCTGTTCCGTATCTAACATCAGTAACGGCTCTTGTTGTCTGGGTTCCAGCCAGCCCTACAGAAAAGATAGTCAGGGTATTGTTCCCTGGAAATGCTCCACAGAACAAAATTTTTGAGGGTCTGGAAAAGCTAAGGCATCTTGACTTCTTGCGTTATCCAGTTGCTACTCAAAAAGACATATCATCCGGAGGCCCCCCTTCAGTCATTAAGCAAACAAAGCTAAAGCCGAGGACTGATAGCAAGGAAAGCCTCAAATCGTCAGCCAAAATACCGGCCACTACAAAAGCAAGCAAGAAAGCGGCAAATGAGGACATTGAATCAAAAAGTGACACAGTAAAAGAAGCCAAACTGGAAAAGAAGCCACATAAATTGCAAGAGAGTGTTAGACCTCCCAAACCAGTGAAAGCTAGTGTAGAAACCACTGATAAGGCAAAGCAAGAAAAGAAGAAGTTGTTAAGAGAGAAATCCCCCAAGAAACATGCCAAAACATCAAAAATGGAGGAGAAGAAAGATAAAGAAAAAAAGCAGATAAAGAAAGAAAAGAAAGACTCTGTTAAGAAAGATGACAATAAGGAATCCAAAATGAAGTCAGATTTAAATAAACCAGAATTAAGAAAGATCACCAAACCTGACTCAAAACCTTTCACCCCTGAGGTCAAAAAGACTCTTAACAAAGCAAAAGTTCAAACTAAGCCAAAATCAGAAAAAACAAAAGCAATCAAGGAGCGAGAGAACAGACCTGCTGCGCAACAGGTTTCAAAAGAGAGCCAAGAAAACGACAGATCCCTGGTTTCCTCTCCAGAAGACCTTACCAAGGATTTTGAAGCACTGAGACAAGAGGAACTTTCCGAGCTTACAAAGAGCCAAATGCTTTCAAATTTTGACCCCGTAACTGTACATGACACACATATTTTGTCCCCAGACGAAGGAATTCCCACTACTGACAATGAAACTGAATCCCCTCATGAGGAAAAACAGATGTGTCAAGAAAAGACAATAAAATCCCTAACAAAAGCAGCAGATAAATTTGAGGATGAGGGCGCTGCTACAGAGGATGACTATGAGGAAGAATACAACACTGAGAGCAAAACAATTAAAACTTCAGATCTCACAGGGAACGTAGTTGACTCAACATGCCTGGACATCAAAAGGATCGAAGAGCTTGAAAAGAAACATAAAAAGAGTGACAGTGAGGAGGATGAAGATGTTATTGAAAAAGCCGAGCTGGAGGAAGCAGAGGATATCGTTTATGAGGAAGAGCTGAAATTTAAGACTGAGCAGGCGAAAAAAGAAAATATAAGCAAAGACTGGGAAACCAAACAAATTGACACTAAAACGACCAAACCTGCTGGTGCCACTGAACACATCATGTTCATCCAAGATGAAACTATCCCTGGATATTCAGAGACTGAACAGACCTTTTCTGATGAGGAGATTCATGAAGAGACTAAGGACAGGATCCCTCATCTCCGCTATGATGTTTCTGTCCCTGATCAGCCTGACTCCTTCTTCCATGGCTTGAAAGAAATAAAACCCCCAACCATATCTGTTGCACCTGAATTAACAACAAAGATGACCACTGTGAGCCAAGAGCCACCTTTATTTACATATTCCACGAATATCACTGCGGCACCATTGGCTGAGGAAGAACATATATCCTCAGCCACCTCCATTACAGAGTATGATAAATTATCCTCTTTTGCAACATCAGTTACTGAAGACCAGTCTGTTGCCTCTGTGACAGCACCTCCAACTGAGGAACTAGGAAAAAGCTCTTTACTGATAGACAATGTAAACAGTATGCAGTCATCCAATCGCACGGAAGGAAAAGAATACCTTCATTCAGCCGGCACAATCTCTCCAACGTCATCTTTAGAAGAAGACAAATGCTTTAAATCACCTCCATCAGAAGAGTACCAGCCCAGTGTTCCAGAGATGGAAACTACTGGAAAACCTAGCACTCAACCACATGAAGATGAGGATGAAGATGAAGAAGAGGAAGACGACCAGACACCCAATGTTGACATGCCTCTTGGAAAACTTCATGAGGGTTATGCATCGGCCACAGTGCAGGAACATCTTGAGAAATGCCCTTCCTCGATGGTATCTCCTTTATCTCCTAGAACATCATCTGTCTCACAGGAAACGGATGAAAAAATCATTTCCCCAGATGATTCCAAAACAGAAAGTGCTGGGAAACCTCTAACTGGTGCATCGTGTGGCTCCAGCATACCAGAGGTGAGTGGTGCTTCAGAAGCATCAGAGAGATGTTTAAGTCCAGACGATAGCACCATGAGAATAGCCTCACCTACACAGTCAGGCGCTACAAGCACTGGCTATTCACCTACTGAGGAAAAGACACCAAAGTCTTTGATTATGGAGCAAGAGGACACATGCAATGTTCAACTGTTAACTAAAACAGTTGTAGACATTGATGCAAGCAAAAAGACAGTTAAAATAATGGAGGATGAAGGTGACAGAGTCAAAGGTGGTTTCTCTGGCACAAGGGCAATATTTAACGATTCAGGTGAAGATGATGATGTTGACGAAGAGGAAGTAGGAGTAGAAGAGGCACAACAAGAAGATTCGTTTGGAGGGGGAGATTTGAAGACCAGTGTTAAAACAAAATACAAAGAAGAGAGGGAGAGTACATTCCTTGATGAAGATGACACTTGTGAGGCGCAAGCTTTAAAAGAGGTGACACTAATTAAAACAGAGAAAGAAGAAACAGATAAGAAGGATAAACCACAAGGCACAACCTGCTTGGAGAAAGAAGAAAAGTCCCAGATGCTGAGCTCTGAAGAGGAGGAAGATGAGAGTGAAGACGAAGAGTGCACTTACTCAAGCATAAAGGGGCCGCAGGACAGGGTTGATTCGGTGTCAGCAACCTATACCAAAAAAGATGGGTCAATCTCAGAGAATGATGATTCCACAGTGCTGTCCAAAAACGGGGATAAAAGTGTACATTTCAACTTGTACTCCTTCCCTCAATCTGAAGAGGGGCCTAAAGAGGACCGTATAAGAGAAATAAGGCAGGATACACCGTATGTAGGGAAGAGTTTTACATATTCTGATGTATATGACAGTAAATCTAGTTCAGTGGATTCTTCCTCCCCTAATTTACCAAAGCATTCCTCTGAGAAATCTGATGACCGTGACGTCACCCTAAAGGAAGCAGAGAAAAAAGATTCTGTTTATACCTTTACAGAACCTACAAAGATGTTAGATTTGGAGGAATCTCGACTAAAGGATGTGTCTGCATCATCATACAGTGAAACCAAAACAGGTGTTGGACATACTTTAGATGACATATTTACTGATGTTAAAACAGAGGCCAAGAAATTATCACCTTCATTCTCTCCAGAAAAAGATCCATTTTGTGTTCAGTTTGATAAGCCTGCGGTTAGTGGGAACATAGAAGTAGGCAATTCACTTTCAAGTGATTATCAAGATGACTTTGCCAATTGTGGCTATTTGGCTGCAAAAAGCAACTTTCATTTGGGAGCTCAGTCTTTCAATGAGGCCTCAAGAGCACTAGAAATGAAGATGTTAGCGCATGGAGAGGATGATGATGATGATGATGAAGAAGAAACAGATGAAGACGAAGATGACGATGTTTACCGGAGACGTGTCAGTGACAATGATATAGAAAAAGATGATAAATATGGACCAACGAAAGACTTAAGCCCGGTGTATGGTGCGACCAGTGAAGTGCCAGCTGAATTGACAGAGGAACAAAAAGATTATAGTTTTGGTCCTGTTAGCTATGACACACCCTCAATTCCTGCTCCTTTTGAAGTGAAGAAGGGTCAGAAAAATTCTGAGCATCCTTTTGAAATGGAAAAAAAGGAAGGATCATCACCACTCTCTGGCAGCCACACAACTGAATATTCTGGTTATGAATATTCTTATGGTGAGGTGAAAAAGTCTGTGCCATCCAGTCATTTAGACAGCAAAGATGATAGCTATGGCCAGTCTATCTTACCGCTATCCACAAAGCCAAGCGAAGACAAATATTTCCATGATGACAAAGACTTTGAGTTTGAAAAGCAAACAACACCAGACATTTTAGCAAAAACAACTGGAGACTCTGTCTCACCAGGCTTCAATTATACAACTACATCAGCCACAGCATACTCCTCCTCTTCCTCCTACAGTCACTCTTCCTCTGCCTCTGCCTCTCTCTCCACCAGCCGCCAGTTTGGAGATGAGGTAGAAACTCCTGCCAGTGTTGGGTATGAGTATTCACCCTTTAAAGATGAGCACTCACCTGTGGTAGATTCGCCATTGTCTAGTTCAGTTGGGCTGGTTAAAGATGAGTATTTGGAGAAGATGACTCCCGCCATCACCACAGCTGAGTCCACATCCAGCATAGGGAGGTTGTCACCTCTATCACCTTTTGAGGAAATCAAGCCCTTACCGTCTCATCCACTTACCTGTGCAGTGGATAAAATAGAACTTGCCAGCTTGGCATGTAGTGTTTTGGACAATGGCACCAAGGGTTCATGCTTTTACAAGCCAGAATGGGAGGCAGATACGGGTTTGCAGGCTGGATTTGCTACTACTGGACCTTTCAATCTCCTTTCCGAGTGTTCTGAGAAAGACACCATGAAAAAGGATCTGTTTGCTGCTTCCTCGACACTCCATGCTGATTTACCAGAGAAACAATATTATGAAGACACTGAGAGTAGCGAAGAAGAGGAAGATTACATTTGTGAGTCTGAACAGGACAAACTGCACTACCAGAGAGCTTCATTTACAGCTGAAGCAGACAAAAAAAATGATCTGTTCTCCATGAATGAAAAACTTCCTTCTGCCAGTAAAGTAGGCACATTTTCAGATGTGCTTACATACACTTCTACAACACTACATACTACAAAACCGGATACTGCAAATAGTCCTGCAGAGGTCACAATAGCAGCACCAGAGGCCTTTGCTGATGCCAGCAGAGTTTCCCCCAGCCTTCCAAAACCTGAAGTGAAAAGTGAACAATTTGAAGCATGTAAAATCAGGAATCCATTTGAATGGGAACTGCAGAAGCAACGAGGTATCTACCCAGGAGAATCACCACCTCATTATCGTCACGAGGATGAGTATGAGGAAGAATATGAAAGGGAGCCTGAGCATCCACCTCGTCCTCTTTCCCTTTCGTCTGCAGATCAGTCTTTCCCATCCTCCTACTATAAAGAAGATCCAAGCAAGCATGGACATCCTTCCGATGCTGGCTCCTTCTCATCTTCCCCAGGGTACTCTTCCTTGGAGTACAAAAAGAGAAAGGGAGACACCTCCCCATCATTTATTAACCCAAGCATTTGCCAGCTGTCCAGTGATGAGGAAGAGGAGGAACAAAGAAGCCAGAATGCAGATCATCAGCATCCATCAGGCAAGTCACTATCCCACAGCCAGCCGCAGCATGGTTCCTACAGAGAGGACAGTGAATCACAGCGCCTCTCAGGAGCCATGGCTGCGGGCACTGGCCTAGCTGGAGAGGACACACCTCCTACATCTGTCAGTGAATCTCTACCCTCACAGACAGACTCAGATGTTCCGCCTGGAACAGAGGAGTGTCCCTCAATCACAGCAGAGGCAAATGCAGAATCAGACGAGGATGCAGATTATCTCCCGGTGGACAAATCATCTGGAGCCTATGGTGGAAAGCATTTCTCTTCCCGGTCAGATAAAAATTATGATCCACTACCCTCAACAATGATGGATCCAGCCCCTTACCCACCTCGTCCTGACGTCTGCATGGTAGACCCAGATGCTCTGTCCAGCCTTACTGACAAACCTTTAAAGAAAGACCCCAAAACAAAGAGCCTTCGCAAATCAACTAAATCAAGGTCACCAGCCAGGAAAGCTGATGCCATTCGTAAGAGATCTCCATCAAAGGATTCCTCTCCTCGTACCACCTCTCTGAAGAAGAAGGACTTAGAGGATGATCTGTCCAAGTCCAGTCACAACACCGGCAAGGGTCTTGTCAATGGAATTAAGTCTGTTTCAGGTATGCTTAATCAGACTTTAACCTGTAGGTAAACAGCGAAATTCTAATGAGCGGAAAAATAAAGTTACAACAAGTAAGAGTTTTGAATTTAACATGCACTTGTTTTTAGCAGGAGCAAACAGTGCAAAATCCAGTTCTGCTGCACCCCCCAGTTCTCCAATCTTTGTGGACTTGGCCTACATTCCCAACCACTGCAGTGCTAAAAATGTCGACCAGGAGTTCTTCAAACGTGTGCGTTCATCCTATTATGTAGTGAGTGGAAATGACTCCAGCGGTGGAGAGCCGAGTCGTGTTGTTCTGGATGCACTTCTGGAGGGGAAAGCACAATGGGGCTCCAATCTACAGGTAGAGCATTTCATCTCCACAAGCCTTAATTTGTAAAGGCCAGGCAAGGAATTGTACTTATCACTAACAGAGTAAGAACAGTGTGAAACATATAGCAAAATCCATCTTTTAACAGGCCATAAAATTTGGTGTCTACTTATAATTTAATTTAAGAAAACATGGGTAATAAATAATGCTTATACAGCTTGGTTCCTGGATGGTAGGGAATTATTTAGGAAGAAATGAACTTCAGTCTATTATCAGCTGATAATGCTGACGTATATAACTTTACTCTGCTTTAGGTGACGTTGATCCCTACGCATGATACAGAAGTGATGAGAGAGTGGTACCAGCAGACCCATGAGAAGCAGCAGGAGTTGAATATCATGGTGCTGGCCAGCAGCAGCACAGTTGTGATGCAGGATGAATCATTCCCTGCTTGTAAGATCGAGTTCTAAATCTGGCATGGCTCCCAGGTTCACACTTTTACACCTGAATGATACTTTATCACCTTGATTTGTTATTTCTTTTGCATAACAAACTTCCTTTTATTACAGTGTTCATGGTCATCTAAGTAGTCTCTACTGTCTCTCCAATAAAATGATTATGGCTCATACATCATTTCCTTACCCTGAATAGTGGTGTCCAGAAAGACTTTAGGAGGATGTGCCTTTAACGTTTGAATATTCAGTTTACTTTCCCTTTAATGAAGAAAGAAATACACGAGATCTTTTCTGTTGGTCACTGGATTATTTTTTTTATTAATTCCTTGCTCCTTATTAACTGTTGAGTAATGCAGTAACAGTAATTACCCCAATTTTATTCATCAAGGCACACAGATGTCATTCAGAGTTCATTTGAAGTTAGTAACTTTACTGTTTATTCTCATATGTAAACATGTATCATTCTTCTGCATACATACATACATACATACATACATACACCTTCTGACTTACATATATGCTCTTTCTGGTCTCACTCATACACACATACGCCACAGCAAATCATGTATTTATCACACAATCGATTTTCCAGACTGGAATTACATGCCAGCATTCATATGTACAACTTGAAGAATACTTACCAGTATCAAGATGAAAGATTATTGCTATGGTCAGAAGTAGAACAGAAGCAGTGATGGGTAGCGCATGCTCCTTGAATTATTTTGTCATGCTTGTTTTCCAACTATACCCACTGCTGATTACCTGGATCAGGTGTGTTCAGTCACAATAAAGCTGGGAGATACCATCTTAGATAAGGATGGATTGGGAAAAGACCAAGTGAATTGGTATGTCCCAACAAAAAGCAGGATATTGTAGCTTAAGGAATTGGGTTGTCCATCAATGAAAACAAGTTAGATTTTTCTAAATGATAGCACCATAATATGCCCGCGTATTCCAGTGTAAAGACCATGAAAATATAAACATGCAAACAAGTAGATGCAGAAGACAAACCTTAAAAACCATGGTGGAATTACATGAAACTAGACAAGATGGCTGATGGCACGTGAAGAAGTAGGCTTAGGCATAGGCTAAGTCCCCCTTTACTGCTGAACATAAATGTGTGCATTATGTGGTGGTAAATGCTGTCAAAGTTCATTATCATCATTTCATTATTTTAAATTTAAATTGCTATTTTTTAGACTTAAGTAAAAAGACCTGTAATTGCATTTTTTTCAATCGCAGGTTGACTTTATGAAATGCATCAGCACTTTATAATGATTTCTTTTATTGCTTACTTTAGTTTAGGCTTTGTAAATATGGAGAAGTTGACGTAGAAGAGATAAGAGTGAGTCGAAGCCAAAGGACCTAGCAATAGAAAACGATTGTAAATGTTGAGTTTTGGGAGCGCTGTAGTGGACGATATGCTGCAGAGGGGGTGGATGGTATGAACTTGCGTAAGGTTACATGTTTGCTGTGCGATGTGGGTGGAATTAAGGACTATGAATAACCGGCATTTCTTCATGGACTTGATCCAGGCATTTAATTTAGGTTAATAATAAGCACAATTGTGGCTTATGCTAGGGATTTGATTATACATATCTTCATTTAACTTTAGAAATGAAATCCAACTTATTATACCCGTGGATAAACTAGCCAAATTGACTGTTTGAATATTTTTTAAATGTCTATATGGCTGCAACAGAAATCATTTAGGAATGTAAAGATGTGTTCGTGGCAAGTTGAGACCATTAGAGGATAGAGGATTTCCTTTTGGACATAAAATCCATACAACAAATTTACTGTAATAATGAGAATCAACAGAAGAAATAAAAATGGCTGAACACATTCTAAAGACACCTGTTTACAAATCTGCATTATAACGTTAAATTAAATGGGAATCAAATCAACATCCAAACATTTATAGTCATTATACACATTTAAGAAAAAAAAGTGGACATCGCGGATTTTTAAGTCACTGATAATAAGCCTGAGTAATATTCAAGAGCCAAATATGCACCATTATGTTTTGGAATAGACGAGTGATTGCTTTATCTTTTTGATAGTACGGTGACCAGGTGTTTTCTAAAATTGCATCCGGTTTATCACGTTAATGTTTACAACAAACTAACGTTTAGCTGCTGGTTATTTCTAAGTGCGATAAAAGAAACTTCCTCACTAACAGTGTCAGCATGGATTTACAAAGGAACTCTTGCAATGTTAATAAGCAAGCAAAATGCTATCGGGTACCTGACTGCCAGATCATGTGACCAGATCACTGATCACATTTTTCTTTCAAAGTTTTTAAGTGAAGTGCCCATATTTTGCTAGCAAATGAACAAGTTAACGGATATAAAAGTGATACACAAAGAAAACTCATCGACGTGCTGTGCAAAAAAAAAAAAAAAGCCTCTTTTAGTCGCATTTTTTTTTTTTTACTTTATCCACACCTTGACAGTAATAAATCATTAAAACCTATAAAAAAAAAAAAAACTGCTTTCCATTCAGGCCGGGTAGATTCTGCATGTGATTTTGAATTTGAACGTGTATGTACTAGTTCATAATGATATTAAATACAGTACTATTTTTAAGATATATATTTAATTGCTAAATGTCTCAATGGTCTTAAGGGCACATATAACCGGGCTACGCTCTCATTTAACTGTGTGCGATGTTTAAAAGAACATGCTGTGTGCTCTTTTTTTTTTCATTTCTCCCAGTAAATGTATTTGTCTTCTCGTTTGGTCTTTTTCATTTGAGGTGCAATATTCTGTAGTTCTTACTGAAGTTTCTTTAAATATAGAATATCTACAGAATTGTTGTAAAAGCGTTAACCTGGCGATCACCAATAAAATAGTCATTGAAACGTTTCGTAGTGTCATTGACATTGACAATGAAGAATTGTTGCTATTGAAAAGGTCTGCTTTGTTTTATTATAGCTGCCAAATTAGTTGTTATAGGACAGTAAGGCGGTTAAATTGATGAAGGGAAACCTAGTCTCATTCCAGACATCAAGCTCAACTGTTGCTGATGCGTATGATTCATATGGCGCACATTACTGGATTTAGGTTGGAGTCTACATGGTGCTTAAGCTGTACTGCTGACTAGAGGAAACAGAATATGCCAATTCTGGGCTCCGGCACAAGGACCTTAACCGTTAACTGCTCAGTTAGATGATATAAGCGTTAAGTCCTTTAATGGTCAAATGATGTAAAGGAAAATGACACTGAAATAGACAAATTGTAATTGGTGTTGATTACTTAACATGCCAGCCATAGCTCTTTTGCCCAATAAAATGTACTATGGAGTCCAGACCTTCAGCCAGTAGTCAGACTAAGGGGGATCTGAAAGGCTGGAGATAGTCGAAATGGTTTCAATTCTTTACTCTGCGGGAATGGTGGAAAGCACAGCTGTATAAGAAATAGTTATATGAGAAGACATGAAAAATGAAGAAGACACGAACTGGAGGAAAATTCACTTTTGGATGACTAGAGTACTAAATCAAATTCTGGAGACAAATCATGTTTTATAGGGAAGTTGGCAGGAACTTGTTACTTCTGTGGAATGGCTTCGTAAATTCAATAAGAGCCAATTCAGTTAAAAATCACTTAAAGTCAGGAGGATGAATAGCCAACTTATTAATTATTATGCAAGAAGATCAATCATGACATGGAAGATCAAATAATTGTTTGATGCAACTGCCTACAAAAAAACACCCCAGAATATTCTATTCAAATTACTATTTAAAACAATCCTAAACTGGAACTGTGAACCGATGATCATTATGATAAGTAATGTTGCCCTATTATTCTATGTGATTATACTATTCTATTATTTACTGGCCCATATCAGCAAGAAAAACACTGTTTTTACAATAATAGTGTACTACAGAAATTCAGCTGGCAAACACTGAATACAAAAGTCTACGATATCACAGTCTGGGTCACCATTATTATTCACCCGAGCCCATCGCACCCCACTCCTACACGGCTGTTCGTTTTCTTTTACTCAGAGATGAATGAGGAGGAACAAAGCTCTTGTGTTTGGGTAAAAATCCAGTGCTGGGTACAAGAGCTGTACAAATAAACAATAAACCAAGAGTCTCGCTGTTCTGTGAGCAACAATAAACGCAGCGTTTTGATTGGGGGCTGCTGATTTTGTATGAGGATTGAACTGGGAATTGTTTAAAACCTGGTCCTAATATGACAAAATCTGTACATCAATACATGAAAAACAGTACACTTAGCATTATCATAGGACAAACCAAAAAACCTAGTTAACCGCTGGCAGGATCTTAAAGCAACAGTATGTTACTTATGAAGGTTGGGGTTTCCAATTAGAAAACTTCATTAGAAATGTGCTAGTATCAGTTCCACTTTTAATCTGATGCAGGGGTTTTGCTAAAGCTCAAAATAAATTCAAAATCTCATCCAAATGATTTAAGAAGTGAATTTAATGAAGGGATTTTAAAAGCTTTAATTCTGCTCTATATGCAGTTTATATATAACCATCTATAACCTATCTATAACCAAGTGTTAAACATTCTGACTGACTTTATTACATTTTTGGTGCCTGGCCTTAACAATTACCCCAAATCTAGTGACGTGGATCTCCAACTGAAAGTGAAACGGCTGAAACTGGATTTGGAAAAGGGATTTTTTTCAGAATTAGAAATATATACAGTAAATACATGTGTATCTTCTGATTTAAGACCGCTTTTCACTAGATTATAACTCTTGTGTTCATTCAATTCCATTGGAACTAATGAGGGCAGGTACTGATGTCAGGGAGACTAACATTGAACTCGTTTTAGACGAGCGAGTGTTAAGTGCCTTGCTCAGAAGCCCAGCAGTAACAGCGTGGTGGGTTTTACACTCACATCCATTAGCAGTCCACCATCTTCACCACTAGGCTACAAATTCCCAAGATTTGGTCCCTTTAGTTCCAGTTAAGGGGAATTGTAATGTTAAAGCATACAATCACATCCTATACAGTTGATGATTCCAACTTTGTAGCATCAAGAAAAAAACATGGTAGTAATCCCCACACATATTTGACTATATAGTCTATTTAAAGTGTGACTAATTGTTCTGTAATAGTTTAACTGTGTAGAACTTCATTAAAAAAAAAAACACTAACGATTAGTAGTACCAGGAGTCGGCTGTATGTAGGGTTGCTACCTTTTATACATGAAAATAAGGGATGCCTGCCACAGCGGGGGCCCCATTCCTCGGAACCACGATGACAGCATGCCCGATGGTGGGCTAGCGGTCGAAATCATAACATAAAACTTGTTGGTGTGAAAATAATAGGACTGATATCAATGGACACAACAATAAATGTTTCTTTTACTGAAATAATTGTGGACAGATTACAGGTTGCGTTAACTCAGCTGCCCGAGGGGAAGAGCAGGATAAGAAATTGCTAATGAACCTGAGTATTTGTATAGGGTAATAGGAACACAGATTTGGGTTAAAATAATTCTCATTGATTGCAGTAATACCATCCAAATGATGAAACTACATATAAATAATTTACAAACATTTCTAAATTTAAGTGACATAGTACTACATTTATTATTGGTAATGAAATGTATTTATGTAATTATTTATTCAGGTTTTATATAGGCTTTTGGTAATTCTATAGTATTATTATTATTTCACTGTCATATACATATTACATATAGATGTACATTTGTAATTGGTAAATACTGTACTTATTGTAAATAGTATTTATATGCAACCGACCCCCCTTTTACACGTTCTTTCTCTTCCTCACCCCTATTTACAGTAAACTTTCGGTCAGTCGTCAAAGCATTTCACTGTATGTTGTACTATGGATGATGTACATGTGACAAATAAACTTTCAACTTGAACGTAAATAAGTATTATATAATGGATCTCTTATTAAATTGATGGTTATGTATGATGGATGATCTGACTGTACACCCTGGCAGCCTTAATAATTAAATAATAACGTATAGATTGGTTATTTCTTTTACATTTACAATAGGCAGCATGTGAAATCTGTTGTGCTCTTTTAACTTCCTAATGCTACAAAAAAACAAAACATATAAAGGTTTCTGTTATGTTTGGTGCATTTCGTTTTGATCCAACTAACCGGTATTGAAATATTCATTGATGCAGACTTTAAAGCACTGTTGTACAAGGCGTCTGCTAAATACTGTACATGTAAATGTAATGTAAAGAATCAGAAAATGATTGCGGTGATTATAAAACTGGCTTTACCGGATATCCCACCCTGCAAAATCCCATTTCAGGGAGGAAGTACCACCATATCCGGGAGGTATTATGCTTATGCTATGGCTGCAGATGCAAAACTCAGGGAGAAAACTGGTTGATCTACTTAGTACATATGTGGTCTAACATTAGAGGATGCTCAAAACTTACTTATATTACTTGTATTATCAATACTTACTCTCTCAAGTTGCGTTCTTTCCTCTTGCACATTCTCTACCTTGCCTCCATGATTTCCGGGATATTGTAGCTAACTTGCGGGAGCTTCTATGAATATGCAGGAGACTCCCGGAACTTCCGGGAGAGATGGGATGTCCGCATTCCATATCTGCCTCAGGAGATGATGTTTGAGGTATTAGAATTTCTGTGAGCTTTAGCATTGCAGGAATGTAGCTTATCGATGCATGCGAGAACAGTGTATCTGGAGCTGCCATCGCCACCGCCGCCATCGTTTCAAATCAACCCGCCGTTGCTCCCTTTGACCCTGATTGGCCCTGGCCTTAACCTTACCCAATCTGAGGAATAGCACCAGTCTTAACAGAAGTTTTGGGCATGTTACTATAAAAAGTAATGAGTTATAGTTACTAGTTACTTCTCACAAATAGTAACCAAGTTACATGATTATAAACGTAACTAATTAGCAGAGAAAGTAACTATTGTGTTCAAATACGTCAAATAAATTGGATGACCCCAATATTAAATATGTTAAACTAATGAAATGGACTTTCCATCGCTCTGACTCCTGGCCGCTTGTGTGTGTGTGTGAACACCAGCACTAGCTACTCTGCCTCTGGTTAGCAAACCATTGAAATTTCGACCAAAGGCGCGCGCGCACACAAACACCAAACACCAGTTGTGGTTGTCAAAAACACGTACACATCAATCATTATCAGTTATGTCACACCCCTAACACACACACACACACACCATAGTAAAAAGTTTGCAGGTCCGGCTGAGAGAGAGGCTACTCAGATGAAAAGCGTTTACAGTGAGCTCATTTCTAGTAACGGCGCATTTTATTATTGGTTTGATTACTGGAACAAAGAACGCCGTTTATTTATAACGCCATTATTCCCCATGACTGAAAACGCGTCGTGATTTTAATTCTAAAATACCTGACGATTCCGTATTTTAAGGGACGGGTGCAGATAGCAAGAGAATAAAACAAACAAACAAATAACCACGGATAACGGCTAATGCACTAGGCGAACGGGACATTTAGTAATTGTCAAGCAACATGCTAAGCTACAACCCACCGCTTTAATAACGTCCTCAAACTGTAACGGTGAGAAATCCGGAACAACGCCCTACTGCCATCTGGTGGTCTGACCGGGTAACATCCCAGATATTCATAAACGTCTTAATGTATACAGTACAGTATCTTTATCGGAAAAGAAACATCTCCAGTTTACTGAAACTAAAATAAATTAACTAATGACATTTTTATGGATTTAACATTCAGTTGTACCAATGACTAACACTATTAATATATTTTTTAGTATAATTACTAAATTTATATTTATATAAATATATTGTATTTAGTATAATTCAACAGTATTACAAATTAAAAGTTTTTGTAGCATTTTAAACCAGACAACTCACAAAGCAGTTTTACAGGGACACCACACTGCCCCTGCACTGGCCTCAGACTTACATTTACAGCAATTAGCAGATGCTCTTATCCATAGCGACTTACAACCGAGCAGTTGAGGGTTAAGGGCCTTTCTCAGGGGCCCAACAGTGGTAGCTTGTCAGTGTTGGGAATTGAACCCCCGGTCTTCGGATCAGCAGTCAAACACCTTACCCGCTGATCTACCACTTCCGTACATTAGATTACGAACTACCTCATTCCCAATCCCCCGGGGATTAATACAGCTTAAAAAGAAAAACAGTTGCAGATGATAATATAAGGCAAGCATTTCAGAAGAATTAGCAGATAATTAGCTTTCAGTGATCTCAGGTTTTAAATGGACCAAGCTCATTATTACACACATGCTGTATTACACATTCTACACTTCAGTCTATATAGACACTCAATAATTAAAGAAACACAGAGTAGGATACGTCAACTTTTATTCAGAACATATTTAATGGCTTCTACTGGAACACTGAAAATGCCACTTATACTGTATATCCTTATACTGTATATAGACTACACCGACTGCAAACAGCACCTGCAGCACTACACCACTGTAATTAAAATGTAATTAAAAGTGTTTAATATGTCAGTGATAATGAAACAAATAAACAGGAACTCATAACAATCCCCCTCGGGTTTTACTACATTACCTCTGTGGATATTTCTGCTGGGATGTTTACAATAAAATGTCAGTACAGCTAATAACGGTTTTCCCAGCTGATCATGTAATGTAATAGTAGTATTAGACAAACTTACAGGTCAGTCAAAGTAGAAGCACTGTAGTCAGACAGTTTACTGTACACACCCCGTTAATGTGCCATCTATAGTTTAGAGAGAAATGAACTAGAAATGCACTTGATCAGTATTGCTCCTTATAGGTCAATTATTCATCTACTTAGCAGTTTACAGTGCAAACATCTGAGCAGCAACATGTTTCATTGTTGAGCTTTGAACTGTACAGTAAAAATACCAATAAAAGATCAGAAACGCAGCTGAGATAAGCAGGCACAGGGTCTATGGTAGAAAAGAAGCATCTGTAGTCGTTTTTATTTAGAAGCTAAAAGCTATAAAGGGAAATAAACCTGAACTTGCAAGAAGAATTTGCTTATTCAAAACTGTGGTACTGAATGTTTTTAGAAAAATATAAAATTGATAAAAGATGAAACTTTTTTTTTTAACTCATATATTAAAAATATGCTTTGCATTCGCTGATAAATATGTGTGTAGTACACAAATATGTAGCTCCTTATGATTTAATAAGTTATGACTAGTATCGAAAGCTTTGGCAGATGAAATAAATAAAAATCATCATTAGGGTACAACACCAGGCTTCTGTCCTTGTCCACGCTGTGTATTAGGTTAGAGAAGTTAGTCTGCAACGTAATGTGGCCTGGCCAAAGTATGCAAAATAGCAGCCAACTAGTAATTTTAGAATAATATCCAACAAAAGAGGTGGGGTCACTGTTAGAAACAGTAAAGATTCAATCCCCGCCCTCCCACCAGGCATGGATTCAGTGCATCTTACAGAGCTGATCACTTGGTTACTGATTAATGTCCATTCCTATTGCACGAACAGCCACATTAACAGGCAGGTAGGTTCACAGACAAGTTCTCGATGATGAGATCTGCGGTTTGGTTAATTCTGAGAGGAGCACAACGACATCACACTGAAACAAATAACATGCGGGATTTCAGAAGGAGGCTACAGCATGAAACGCAAGCCCCTACCTTCCACAATGTCTAACCAGACTATTTTACCTCCTGATCGGCAGCATTTGAACACCTACAGTAGGTGTACAGCAGTTAACGTGAAGTCACTGAGGCACCAGAATGGATTAGCATGGATTAGCATGCAGGTTAAGTGTAGAGATAGTCTTCAAGACTTGGAGGCATGTGAAGCGCCGACTTCAACAGGAGTGCCGGCGTGAGGAAGGGTCCGTGTGCCGTTTCGCCACACGTCCACCTGAGCACACAGATATGTTGTTACACTGTGAAGAAATTATTAGCGCATGAAAAATATACAATACATTTCACAACGCTATACAAATCACAGCTCTTTTTTAATCACAAGGTCAGCTGTTTTCAACTATGGAGTTGTCTGGGAAGTGGAGTCAGATTTAACAAAAATCCTTTATAATGTAGTTCAATGTATCAATGCATCTGTACGTATGTGTTTATTTAATTTTGGTCAAACTGCTATATTTTACAGCAAATTGATTGATGACAGAGCAATTATGCAAAGTGCCCCTTTACATCACTCAAAATAAATGTATTGTTTGCATCATGGATGTGGTTTCTAGTTAGAGTGCCATCAGTGCATGCCCATGATCTAATTCCAAACTAAATCCAAACGGCCCAAATAATATTAAACAATGTCCCTGTATTTTAGCTATTTGTACTATTCTGAATGGCACCGATGTCAAGCCTACCTCCACGGTCTCCTGGGTGGTGAAAAACTCTTCAGGCTCATCAGGGCTTATAGGAGTTTGGGTACTGGATCCAGCCTCTGAACTGCTCTCACGTAACTCAAGGAGCACAGGCAAAGACCTTGGCGCAGACATAGTCACAGATCCAGGCAGGTCAGAAAAAGACTCCATGGCCAGGCTAAGATTAGCTTGTGGAGAGCATGGAGGACTGGGGTGTATTTCAGTTTCAGCATTATTCTGAACCTCGGAGACCTGTTCGTACTCTGAGCCATCTGAAAGGGGTGCGTCTGAAGACACGGTGTTGTCCATAGCGAGCTCACTGGGTCTGTCTGAACTTTGGGGTTGGGGCTCATTGACATAGCCTGGGTCAAAAGCAAGGCTTTCAGGAAGACCAGAGGGGGACGCAGGAGCAGGCTGACTGGCAACATGGGAAGCTGAGTGGGTCTCCTCACTGCTCTGAGGTGTAAGAGCCGCTTTCTCACTGAAGCTGAAACGAGGAGAGATGTCCGCCGTGATGGGAGATGAAGGACCTGCGCTAGATACCGTGCTGGAAGGGCCGCTGCTATCTGCACACAAAAACACACAGAATGACCTGGAATATTCAAAATGATTCAAAACTTCAGTAACACATACAGAGCCCATGCTGCTATTGATAATAAAAGCTACTGATAAAACAATTATTTTATTTGCATAGCAATGTCTGGGGTAAAGCTGTGGTGCTTTAAGTTATAAACATGAGCGACACTTTGGGAGGGACTATGGGTGAAAAATGTGTGCGTGTTTGATGGTTCAGAAAGCCAAGTGGTGCAGTACTCACACCAGGGAGGACGCTCAGAGCGTTGGCGTAGAGACCCAGAGGAGGACAGCACTCTCTGAGGAATATACGAGTCCACTGAAGGCTGATTCTGAGAGTCAAACATAGCTGAGAGTGCTGAAAGACCAGAAGACATGTTTAAACACACAGAACAGATACATGCTAACATTGCTTCTATTATCGCTATTAGCCACTACCTCTAGTGGTTCTGGTGTGTGAGTCCCCTGCATTCTCACACACTGCTGTCAGGAACTTGTCCACCTGTTTGAGAGAGAGAGAGTTGTGCAGCGTCTCCAGCGGGTAGATAGATGGCACCATGGTGCAGCCTTCAAATCCTACAGAAGAAAAGAGACGAGAGGACGCAGTGTACCCGTAATGAAATCTGTGTAAGTGGCGAGTCACAACAGTGTATGAGGAACATAAACTATATGCACACTCTTACTTTCCACCACATACTGGTTAGTAAGAGGATCACCGGTGATGTCTGCCACACGCGCACACACACACACAAACTTAGTTTCGAAAAAAGAAAGGGTTAACTTTCACACACGTTTAAGGCTGTTATACCTACTGAAATTCACCAAACACTTTATTTAGTAGAAGCTGCATCTCTTGCCAAAAGACACAAAATCAACCACAAAAGCAAAATGGACTCTCTTGGACGTCTCTTAAGCGTTTCAGATACTTAAGTAAACAAATTTGTAATTAATGGCAAGGTTAAAACAAATCACACAAACCAGTAACGGAAGTCCATCCCAAGCAAAATCTTGTCTGTAAATAAATACTGAAATGTATCATTTGGAATATGGTTATTGCTTATTTTAATGTTATTTGAAAAAAAAGGTGATCATTTATTCAAATGAAAACTTATTGAGTTCTCTTGAGAAACCCCTAAATGTGCAATCATTACAAAATTCCACACACCCCTGTCAAAACTGCAGGGTAAAGTTGTATTTGGATTTAATTCCGTCTATGTTGACTATAGCCCCAGTTCCAGCTGGAGAAAAGCACTACCATACATTACCATGATGCTGTCGCCATTATGCTTCAATGTGGGTATAGTATCTGCCTTGTTTTGTATCCAACATATCTTTAAGAATAATTTGCAAAAAGTTGTACTTTGAGCTTAGCCGACCATAATGCAGCCAATTTCAGATGGTCATCTTGTTTTTGGTAACATTTCTATGGTGCTATTGTGTTCTGTTTTGAATATAAGTTTCTTCTGATCAATGGACAGTGAAATAGTTTAACATCGGTATATAAACTTTTTATATGCACTGTATGTAGAACTCTACAGAGGGGTCTCGTTTCAATAAAGGCTCCACAAGAAAAGTTAACAAAAATGTTTAAGAGTTCTTTGGACAGTTCTTTAAGACTGTATATGTAAACAAGATTTTGCTTGTGATATGATTCCTTTACTTTTTATCAGTATTAGTCCTCTAGCTTAAGTGCCAAACTAATAAAAAACAAATGTAAACACAGTCTGTCTAAGACTCTACTAGATAGACTAGATTTGGGAAATTGAAAAAGGTTCATTTTTAACTGAACTATTGCTTTTAACACATTAGAGTAATTGCATCTACAGATGCAGAACTGTGCCTTCTAAAATGGAAGAGATTCTCCCTTTGGTCAGTATCATCTGACAGGTGTATGAGACACATAATTGGATCCCTGGTCCTCATTTGATCCTGTTTAAATATTTAAACACAAACGTGCATACCACTCAATGCAGCCGAGTTCCAACTCCACCACATGCAACAAACCTTTCAGCACTCGTCAGAATGCCACTCCAGTCAAACACCAATCAGGTCAATAAGCTGGGCCATGACAATAACCTTGGCTTTTTAAACTGTATTTGAATATATTACTTATTTGCTGCATAAGCAGACAAACAGCAAAAAAACACAAGCATTACACATGCTTAACACAAGCAGTATGGAAGGCAAAGATGAGCGAGGACACGCCAGTTTAAGTGCAGCACAGTGCAATGCAGGCCAGGGCACGTTATGCTGCGGCAGGGCTAACCGTATAGATACTCTAAAGGATCCTGGCCGGAGATTAGCCAGTTTCGGAAGAGGCGCAGGTGGTAGTAGCACTGGTGAAGGTGGTGGGCCAGAGTGCTGTCCAGAAAGAGCGAGTGGCGGATATTTGGGTCTGTGGAGAAGCGGCGGAGCAGCTGGGCTACCTGCTGTTCCTCCAGCAGCTCTGAGGAAGAAGAGGCAGAGCATGGAAGAGCAGGAAGATGCTTTTGGGAGTGGGTTATGACGAAACAATCTGGAAGAGGGACTGTTCCTACAGTAAAACTACATATATACAGGAAGGGCATTAATATCCATGAGGTATAAAGCCAAGTTGAGCTCTATAAATCTTCACAAAAGCCTTTGTTCTGTCTAAAATACTATTTCAAAGCACTGATGGCATAAAAAGCAGACTGTAGCAAAGTTAAGGACTGTTATAGCCAAATGCCTTTATATATCTACAGAATGGCTTATTATGGAGGTAAAAGTTATTAAACCTATGCTGAAGTTTTTTGGATTAACCAAATGAGGTAACCGACCACAAGAGATATGGACTAAAGCCACAACGTGAAACATTAAACTGGAAAAATGAGGAGGAAAAAACAAAACTCAGCATTTGTTTGTACAACAAAATAAACCGGCCAACCATTTATCTCACTTCCTTAGTCATACATTTAGAAACAAGATCACATTGCTAGTGAGAGCTTTACCGTGCTGATTCATTTTATCAATGCCATGAATCTTAATATGACATTGATGTCAGAGCTGCGAATATATCGGCGGATGTATGTACATGTATAATGCTTCAGTACAAACAACCTAGCTTTAATCAACCAGACTCTGTGAAAGCTTCTGTTGCAAAAATCATCAGAGATCAGAGGCGTGATATAAGACAAGCAAATCAAACAGCAGGATGTGTGTTGTGGCAGTAAGAATGCATGCACAATATTAGAGGATTAAAACAGAAAATGGGTCAAATTCTGAACTGCTAGCAGAAGCCCCAATACAGATATCCACTGAACTGTAATGCTTTAGTAGGTAGAGACAATCACATACTAGGTGCAGTGCTTTTACTGAACAAGTTAACAACCTACTTCAGAGGGAATGTGGGACATGAGCTATAAATACAAAGCAGTGTACAGCACGTGTACTGTAAATAATACAAGATGCGGCACAGCTTGGTACCACACCCATTTCTCTCACATTCCTGAATCATTCCTGTAGGTGTATTTTTCCCTAATCAATAATGCACTAAACAACTACACTTTAAACACAGCACAATTATTGATCTAAAATATGCTAACAATATGAATATTCCTTATAAAAGACACTGTGGCCTAAATAAATGGAGGCCAGATTATATACAAGTATCTAGCATATCATTTATATAGCATATACTGTATTTGTATTTGCATAAAGATTGTGTCAGATTCTAAACTAAGCACTAATTCAGCTGGTGTTCTCTGCTTTCATATCGTTTTTAGCCGCAGGAAAACTAATCAAATGCTTTGCCTGCCATTTATTCTGGATATATTCATTAAGGACCAAGCATAAATGTACAGATAATCATAGTCATTTCTGCTTGTTGCCATGACTACATGGCTAATACCTAACACTATGTCTTCATAGAGGATTTGATGAGATTCACTAAAGTTGTTCCTATGTGAGGGTTTAATACACACCTGTCAATCAGAAAACAGTATTTCTTTGGCCATAGTAAAGCACTATTTAAATATAACTTAAGCACTAATGGGAAATTATGGTGAATTACTTGCACATGTCTGTAAATAAACGCAGCCTATTGCACTGGCTAGGTTAAAGAAACCAGCAGGACCTCTTCTCTATTACGGTTTCAAGGATTTGAGCTTACGGCAAATAGTTATTTAAATCTAAGAGAAAATGCCAAATAAGTCCTAGGCCAGGCTGTCCAGTGTTAGTCATCAGTAGTGGGCTGACTATTTCAATTAATACATCAAAATCAACTGTGATCTGGACAAACAAATTCCAGACTAACCCTTTTCCTACTAACAATTTAAGGGCAGTATACACTTTTCAGAGTAACAGTGTTTTAAAACGGGCTTGATAAGAAGGTCTAGAATCAATCAGAAGAGATACATCTGGAACCCATATCCCAAGTCATATCCTTATATAAACGCCCGTTGAAAAAACATTACATTAGCATACTTAGTTTTTACTTTGACTAATATATGCACCGGACAATATTAAAAGAAATGTTTAATTTGTGATAAACTAAATATGCTATTAAGGAAGAAGTTCATATGATCACAGGCCAGCTGTGGTTCATTAATGCAACACACACATACACACACCACACACATACACGCCCAGACATACACACACCTCCAGCAATTTTGCATATTCCAGCAAACCAACCATACTTTTGTCTAAAAAAAAAAAAAAAAAAAAAGAAAGAAAATGAAACCAAAAGTATCAACACTAAGATCATTAGGTACGAGTGATGGTATTATGCAGGGCAAGTGTAAGTGGTGTTAGAGCGCGTGGCCAGGTGAATAGATGGACTGAGACAGAGGAACTGGTGGAGATGGAGTGGATACAGCAGTGACCATGTTAAACTGAAAGAATGTTAAACACTAAAAAGAGCAAGAGACTTTTTTCCCAAAGGCATGCAAGACAAGGAAGGTGGGGAAAGGTGAAATATACTTGAAGAGAAGCAGACGTACCATTAGTCGGATGCTTTGCAAACGACACAGAAAATCGCTTTACTGCCGGCATAGACAACAACTCTGAGGAAATAAAAAAGGTCACTGGTGTTACCATCTTCTGGAGTGCACCTGTGAAGGGTAAGTTGGCTGTCTGGGTTATACAGTGCTGAAGGTGTGAGACATTCAGACGACATTAGGAGGAACAAAGCTGAAGCTCACTGAGTAGTCTATACTGCTGTAAAACCTACAGCGGGAAACCGCTAGAGAGTCACTGAGGGTAAGCAAGAGAAACAGTTTTAGCACAGTGATCAGTATGATTCACCAGAGAAGCTAAACACTGAAGTCCGTTTAAATTCTCTGCTCATATAAGAACAAGTGTGCGCAATTGTAACCAGAGCTGGCTGTAATCCCACCACGCATTAGAGACACAAGGAAATACTCTGTAAAGACTCAGATTTTTAGCATGGCCAACCTTCACCACACACACACACCCACGCATGCACGCACACACAGAAGTTCACCACAGACTGGAATAAAAATCACTGCGGACATGGGACAGATGAGCACTGAATGAATTGATATCATAGTTATAATATTACTAGAACCTCTAGAACCTGGCCTATAACATCGCAGTGGACAGAACAGTGTGACATGCCACACTGCCATCTTGTGGACAAAAATGATCGCAACATGTTCTGGAAGGATGTCGACGTTATTGCCTCTAAAGAAAGGGTTCTCACTATAAGTATTAAAGTAAAAAATGTTATCGACGCCATTATATCTATGAACTCTAAATGACCAACGGCATATAGGTATGATATACGCAATATGAATTAGCCCATTGAAAGATTACTTGCAGTTATTCTGGCAGGTCTGCCAGTTTAATCCTACCCTAATTATTTTTTCAAAAGGTCACTGCTTGTGCATTTAGGGACAACACATTGTTCTTTTCTTAAAACAGGATATACTGTGTCAAAATTTGCAGTACAGCAGAACTGTATATGTATCTGTATTTGCAGTATTTATACATAGAACAATCGACGTGAAAATTTCCATTAAATTAAAACAGCATAAAGTAAAAATGAAACAAAACAATGGTGAATACAAATGAAAGGAAAAAGACAAACATGGAACATTAAAAATAATGAATGGCAAATGTACAGTATATATTCTATAAGCTTCGACAGGACAATATTAAAGCGGTAGATAGATGAGCCTGAACGCTCTTCAAAAATACTAAAGATCCTAACCTGCAACCCCTGAAAATGTCCAATTCCTAACAACCCTTCAGCAATCTGGATATCAGGGGGAAGAAATTAGAACAGCTTCTATGAGCACATACCATCTTTATAGGTCAAACTGCCAGAGGAGAATTTTTTGCGGTGTGTGCGGGCATAATCCTGCAGATTGGGGGCACTAGACGACCCCCCAAGAACAGTGGTGCTGAAGAGGCCTGCACACTGAGAGCCTGTAAAGAAGGGTTAGAGATCTATTTCGGTTAGTCATAACTACACACACATGCTTGTTATTCAGATTTAGACAAAATGCATATTTGAAATATTTTACCAGTCAACCTGTGACTGGTAGGCGTTAGGCTTAAGTCGAGTTTTAATAAAGCCTCGTATTAGGTTTACATGAATCTGAGTTTAAACGCAGCATTTTTATTAATAGTCATTACTATGAATAATTTAGATGCATGATATAACTTGCATACAGTTACTCACTCTACACTGCATGCTATTATTTAGTGTATTTAGTCTCACACAATCATAAATAAAATATTACATTTCATAGTGTTCATTTTAAAAACCTTCAGATTAATTTCAGAGGAATGGTGTTAAAGTACTGTATCAATAAATATAGCCTTGTACTGTGAACGTCTTTTGCAACAAGTAAAAATAAACGTCAGTTGTCTGGTATGGCCCTTATGTGAAATGAATACCAATGAAACATAACTAAATTCAAGAGATCAATACTATAAAAAATAAAATGACAGCCATTTCCCAGCACCTATGTCTAAACCAAACTTCTAGCTCTGTATATTCAGAGAACTGATATGACTTTTCTGACCTAACTGTGCAGGTCATTGAGGGGGTAGTGAGTCAGAAACTTAATCTTGACAGAACTCTTTAGACAGAAAGGTAGAAAGGGGCCGGGCAGCACGAACAACTAAGACTGACAGACACATGATACCAACCTAATCCACTCTGTTTCATCTCGGGAGATTGGCGTGACCATGAGGGGAAAAGGCGATAGCCAGCTGCTTTAGAGGACGAACTTTCTGACAGGACCTGTACAAGAATCGAATATAAAGAATAAAAATGGTTTAGAATGAGTTGTAGCTTTTATTGGGCAACTGTATATATTAAAATTCACATGTAAAGGTATGCAAACAGTTACTATAACACCAATTTCTTTCTTTTGTTTCCATACCATCCATCCTATTATTGATACGTTAATGTGTGACAGTGAATTTTATGAGGTAAAAGAAAGTCTTACAAGAGAGTGTACTCATTTACAACGATAAATTTTAATCTAACAAACAGAATATTATTTAAGAGGGGCGGTACAGTGGCAGAGTGGTTAGAAGTCCTGCCTCACAGCAAAAAGGTCATTGGTTCGATTCCCACCCAGTGGTCTTTCTGTGTGGAGTTTGCATGTTCTCGTCGTGCTTGCACGGGGTTTCCCCAGGTACTCTGGTTTCCTCCCGGCTCCAAACACATGCGATTGGGCATAGGTGAATTGGCTACTCTAAATTGTTCATAGGAGTGCATGTGTGTGTGAATGGTTGGCTGTCTCTAAGTGTTAGCGATTAACTGGCGATTGTCCAGGATGTACCCCGCCTCACGCCCTAAGTTAGCTGGGATAGACTGCAACACCCTCGCAACCCTGAACAGAATGTATGAATGATTTAAGAGACTTTAATCCGTGCAGTTTGATGCAGCAGTCCAAAGGTCAGTGTATAGACTGTACCTCCATGGAGCTAGTCTTGCGGTTTCGAATCAGAGGGGATCTACGCTGAGTGCCTACAGATTCAGACAGTGGTAATGCTTGATCGGGTTCATCCCGCACAAGGTTCTCTAAACTTCCAGGATCTGTCTGCATCTGGTCATTCTAAAAAAACATAAAATCATCCATGTACAATGGACACACAGGCAAAATTAAGTATTACATTAACATATAGTCAGTTAACATGTAATGTCTAGTCACTGAATCAAACCCAGAACTCAAAGTGACTTAATTTACTTCAGAAGAAGCAGGACGGAAGCCGAAGCCCATAGGTGCGTTCTCCTCTTCACACACTTTAACACCCGGGCTGAAATGCAATTCGACATGAAAACGCTCTTCTGAGGAGGGGTCCTGCGAAACAAGAAAGCTCTATTTAACATCTGTAACTCCTTTAGCTTATACACACACACACACACACACACACACACACACACACACACACACACACACACACACACACACACACACACCACAACGTGCG
>JAOUQX010000030.1:6995901-7011894 GCA_028566295.1 Liobagrus marginatus
TGTGACCACATATCTACACTGGATTAGGGAAGGCAATTTCGAGCAAAAATAATATGCAATGATCACTGGGTATTATTTGATTATTATTCGCAAATCACACCCCTCCCCAACACACACACACACACACACACACACACACACACACACACACACACACACACGTATAAGATACACAACCAGAGGGACAGAGACCATTCATGCTTTTAATCTGTATGACTAACTGCTTAATTCATTAGAGAACTTTGAGAAATACATTGTAATGTTCTGAAACATTAATATTAATTCATTCATCGTCTAGAGCTTATCCTGTTCAGGGCCGCGGGGGCGCTAGAGCCTATCCCAGCTAACTTAGGGCGTGAGGTGGGGTACACCATGGACAATCACTAGTTAATCGCAGGGCTAACACTTCTGCATGTGCTTAGAGGTGGGAGGAAACCGGAGTACCCGGGGAAGACCCGCACAAGCATGAAGAGAACATGCAAAATCCACACAGAAACACCCTGGGCGGGAATCAAACCCATGACCTTGCTTTGCGACTCTGCCACCATGCCGCCAAATTTAATAATTTTAAATTAATTTCAACATTCACACAACATATTCAAATATCATATAATTGAATAAAACTGATTGTATATAAATCAACTAATCCATAATCGTGACCCATCCCTACACTGGGTGCAGCTATATACAGGCTAGCTATATACGTATCAACGCAAATATTTTACCACAGATTATGTTTCACAAGCACTTTCTGGCTAATTTGGTCACCTGTCAATCCCTACCTAACCACCAGCTCTGTTTATCATATGACAGCCACCAACCTGTCCAATCTAAAACAAGGCTAACCGCTAACACCTGCTTCTTCCAACACATGTAAAGTCAATAAGCTAGCTAGCTAACTAGATAAGTAGATAAATAGAACAGACATACGCAATAAAGGGTTAAAAAAGAATTTAATTTAAAATTATATTGGATGCTGATAAAAATAAAAAGACCCTCTGTGGTTTATTGCCATGCAAACTGCAGAAAACATTTGAGGCTATTAAAGCTGTGACCAAATTCTAAATTTGATAGGCCTTGTGTTAATTTACAATCGAGAGTAACTGAACATGCTATCGACATGGAGGGAGGTTTATTCATACCTGTCCTGTATGTAGTACTGCATATTAAGGTCGTTGATCAGCAGTGGGTTACGGAGTTTGGCATAACTCACAGCCTTATCCAATGGGAAGCCTGACAGTAAAAGAAAAAATAAAAATAAAACCCTCAAATTAAAAAAAGCCAAATGGAAAAAACACTAAACTGTGCATGAGACTGATTAAGGCAATCATGGCAGTGCTTTACAAAAAGGGTTACAACTGTATATTTTCCCAGTGAAGCAGAAGGCTATATTACCAGTAGCATTGGAGGAAATGCCTATGTCTGTATCGTTATATCTTATTCATCTTTTGAGGATTAGCTTTATGCTTTTTGTAAAACCTGCAATATCTTACAGACACTGGAAAGGGAAGTGATAGCTCAATATCTCAGGGAATACTGACCAATGACCAGCACCATTAAGCTGTTGATGTTGTCGGGCCCCTGAGCAAGGCCCTTAATCCTCAGGTGCTTAGTTGGATTTTTTTTTAAAAAGTAAAAAAAAAAAAAAAGTCAGGGCATCTAAGGATGTCTGCCAAATGGCAGAAATCTAAATGACATGTCAATGAAATAGAATAAATTTGTGAGGAAACTTTTTTAAAAAAAAAAAGTTGGTAAAGTTGGTCCTGCATCACACAAAAGCAGTCACCTTTCGAGTGAAAAGAGATGAGACAGTCACAGAGGGGCCATTTCTCCACTGGCTCGTTGAGTATGATGTCCTCGGGAAAGATGACCACAGTGATGTATTCAAACTTGCACAGACGCTGCAGTATCTGCGTCATGGGCTTGGACTTCGACTTCTTCATCATACAACAGATCCCCACTACGATCTGACGCTCTGGAGGCTGGAAAGAGCAAATCAGTTCAAGCGGTCAAAAGGGTGGAGCACACAAAAGCATGACACTATAAACTGGGAATAGTTACCACATTGCATCATTCCAGTACTTCCAGGGATGCTGACGCTGTCAGATTTTCAACTTAGTTATTAAAAACCTGGTTCTTGTGAGAAAATATGTTAAGAGGAATAGAAGCACTTCAAAATGCTGCTATATAACATAATGTATAATTATGTTTGTTTACACAGTAATTTACCAATGACGCATAATACTTTATGAAATTATAGCTCCATTTTATGTGTTGGTTTGAAAAAAAAAAAAATAAACGCCTCCTCTCTTTCTCACCACAAAACAAAAACTTGTACCCTATCCAGTGAAGACTTTCTGAATGGCATAGAAATGACCAACTAAAATCCAACAAATCACTAACACTGGAGACTCCTTCCAGTGCACTATGAAGCCGGCTATTTGTGTGATATATACTTACTGTCCGACAAGATTTTTATCATAATCATTACTAAGAGCTCATGAGATAACATTGCTAAATCCTAACTGTGATGTATTCTGTTTGAGAAAGGCTTCTAATAAGAATTTCTTTTTTTTTAGGGTAATGCCCCATGACGGATTGAAGAACGAGCTCTCAAGCGCTCCTTACTGAGTCTGCCTCCAGGTCGTCCTCGTACAGCTCCATGTCTGTCCTCATGCTGCTGGAGCCGTCCAGGCCCTCGCTCTCATCCTCGTCGCAGCCCACAAAGAATTTGGGAGCGCCACGTTGGCTCTCGCCCGGGCTGCTGGCCTCTGACATCACAGTCCACAGCGGCAACTATCAGTGTCCCGCCGCGCCATCGCACGCCAACACTCCGTGTGGGCCGCCGCTGGGGCGTTGTGACGACTGGTGGCACAGTCAAGGCTTCGTCCAAACTGGAGTCAGGGAGTTTGTTTGGGAAACGAATTCGGGTGGACGCAGGTGAAAAGGCTGAGTCAGGCGAACGGGATGATTTGAACTGGATTTTTCCAAATGGTTTCCCTTGAGCAAGCAACACGATGAATCATTCAAGTTCTCCCAGACACAAAACAGCTTTGCAGCAATAATTTTTTAGCTGTGAACAAGAATTAAACAGAGTTAGTGATTATGAGGAAGCTCATATAAAGACAGTGTACTCTTCAGCCTGGCAGTGACTGGACCAGCAGTTTGTAACAGGAACAATTTTAATGACCCGCTGTTAAGTTTATTCTTTGACTCTCATGACTCTTGCATCAGCAAAAAATAGAATAGTACAATTCACACAAAAAAAACCCACGCTTTCTCAGTCACCTACTCTGATGCAAATTATTTTTAAATAACATGATAGCAAATTTAAAATTTAACAAAACAGCCTGAGGCATATTCAAAATGCAATGCAATGCAAAACATGTGCTAGAGCATGACAGAACTAGTTCATCACAACAAATATATAGTGGTGGCCAAAATTATTAGAACACTAATATAAATAATTGTTTTAAGGCAGTTATTCCTATCTTTTGCTGTAGTGTGTTAGTAGTATGTCTTCTGGATTTAATTTGTCTCAGTATGTTTATGTTTCTTTATGTGATTCCAGACAGACTGGATGATGACGATGAGATCAGATATCCGTGTGGAGTGCTACCTGTTATCAGTCTCTTTGTGCAAACGAAAATCTCACTGGAATATTACAATTAATGTTTGGGAATGTAAACAAACATTTACGACTGAAACACTACAGCAAAAAAAATAGAAATAACTGCCTTTAAACCATTTTTACATATGACTAACTTTATTGTAAAAAAAACAAAAAAAAAACAACCATAACATTAATATTCTAATTAAACTAACGCCGGCATACTGAAAGCATTATTTTAGAAATGCAAACGATAAGGCTCACAGGATATTAGATGTGTGTGTGTGTGTGTGTGTGTGTGTGTGTGTGTGTACTAGTGATTTGACTAATCTTACTGACTTACTGTTAGTGCCATATAGTGTACATTAGTACAGTAACATTCGTATAACTATAAATATAGTCATATAATTGTCTTTCTATTTAGCATCTATAAAAAGAAACACTTACTATATAGCAATCGAACGATTTGCATTAATGCATTAACATACACGCAGAAAATGTGATTTAAAACACTAAAATGATAAAGTGCACTGAATCTATTTTGTTTCTACACAGACTGGATACCAAATACATAGTCGAACACTAACCGCCTAAATATGTTTGGGAATTAGGTACGCATTTTAATCTGTGTGACGCTGATACCATACATAACAAGATTAACCTTCACTCAAACAGCGTATCGACTGAAATCCTCTCTCAGCCCACACACACAGACACACGCAGACACACACACAAAACAAGAAAGAGAGGCAGACACAGACACAGACGGAGAAAGAGAGAGAGAGAGAGAGAGAGAGAGAGAGAGAGAGAGAGAGAGAGAGAGAGAGAGAAACAGTGCTCTGCTCTACTACATCCCCTAGAGGACAAAGAGGATGTATTTTATCTGGATGTAATGTAATTGGACCTTCAGGACGCATGCATTACCTTTGTATTGTTTTTTTTTACAAAGTTAAACAAAAATGCACTTTTAATATATTTACATCTGACGTTTCCTTTTACCTGCGGTGTCGAAAAAAGTCAAACACACTTCTTCACAGCGAATAATCTCGGTATAAAGTTAGACTAATTTACATATGGTTAAAGCTTTAGCGTTACGTTGGGACACCTCGTCATTAACACAACGAAAAACTTCCACGTTAGTGCACCATAACATAACTCACACTAACCAAAGAAAAGTAGATTTTAAACGTAGTTACTTCCTTTAAATAAAAAAAGATACTAAGAATAATCTGGAATAATGACCACTGGCATTAACCAAGACAGCAAAACGAAATGAAAATATGTACAAATGCTCATTTGTGCTTATTTATTTTAAACCGCTGGACTGAATAAACATGCAGGAAATATTTCAACATTGAAAGCAAGATCTTTTAAACGGCTACAGGTGTTGAATTATTTAGTGAGAAAGTTTTTAAACCTGGTATCCCTGCGCTCAGCATAAATAACAAGAGTGAATGTGAATCCACAGGTGGTTTATTCAGTGACCGAATTAACGTTATACAATACACGAACGTCTGGTTAATTGACGGTTTAAGAAGCTAACGGCTATTCGGCTAATTCTGTTAGCTCTCTTTATACTAAACACACCCAAGGTTAGAAGTCCACAGCTTCCAGTAACTCCATATTCATGTCGTGCAGTAATGCAGGAATAATTGTTTTGAAGAAGTAACGCTTGTTACTTACAGGCTTTAGAGCGTTTTTATCTATTCATAGCGGTCCTTCTCGAGGTTTGACAGGTTGCGAGTGAAACCAAACTAGTCAATGTAAAAAAATAAACAAACGCTTCAGCCAATAGTAAGCCGATCTTGGCATTGCGTCACTATTGACCTATACCGTTATTTGTTTTCTAAACTGGTAAGATTAACTCTTTGTTTGTCGGAATATATTTGTATTATCCATTGCTTTCAAGAATTTGAAAGAGTTCATTGCTTTTTTTGTTTGTCTGCTTTTTGCTGTCCACTTCAGTAAATCATATTTCCAAGGATTGCCTGAACGAATCAGAGCCTGTCATCTCATCCGGGGATTTTCTAAGTATATTTATTACGTTCAAATGAAGAAGCTGATCGGGTGTTTTTTGTGTCGCGTACAAGCAGGAAATGACGTCACACATCAGGCTGTATATATGAAATACTTTAAATACTGCTTGCTGTTTGGGGAAAAACAAAATTTAACCCCAAATTAAAATATAACTTGTAATGCAATTTGGGAAGAGAAACACTTATAACGTTAAAATGGTTGGAATTAACTACCATAGTTAAAAATAAACTGAGAAATCTCGCCATTAGAGAACGCGCTCTTTCTTGGCGTGCATACAAAGGCTGTGTATAGCAAAAAGTATTGGAACACCTTTAAACCCCCATGTAGAACACATACGCGAGTTATTTCACTCCAAACTTAACACACCGTGTCTTTATGGAGCTTAGGAGTTTTGTGCATAGGGGCATGTAATGCTGGAAGTGTTTGGACCTCCTAGTTCCAGTGATGGAATAAAACATTCTACAACATACAAAGACTAAAAAAAAAACTGCGCACCTGAACATAGTGGCAACAGTTTGGGAAAGAACCACTTATGTAGGTGTGCTGGTAATAAGTCCACAAACTTACATGTACAGGAAGAACACCAAAACTGGATAGGAAATTGGGAAGAGATTTCCCCATTCTAAAGTTTGATGTGAATATCCAGTCTGTTGAAGCTCCAGTATGTGATTTTTGCATTATGCTTACATGTGATTGTCTGATAAAAAAAAAAGAAGAGATCAGGGCTTTGTGCAAGTTATGTTCTTCAAAATAATCTTTTCATGGAATTTCAAGATTTGTTTATTTTTCTCTTGAAATTTTTATTCCATCATCTTTAATAACAATAGAACAGGCAGTCTATAATGTACAAACGCGATAATTTACAGCTTTTTAATTCATTTGTAAATGTGTTTATTTTCCTACTTAGAAGGTTCTATCTATTAGAATTTGCTTTTTAAGTTAGATACGAGTGTTTTATCATTTTTAAGAAAGCATCATCATGGTACTGCTCCAATTATCTGAGCTACAATTACACAAAGACAGAACTTCCTTAAAAAGCACATTCATCATTATAAACAAACACATTTTCTACAATAATACATTGCCACAAACCTATCTTACAATGTCTTAAAACAGACAATTTTCTTCATATATGACAGCTATTATTAGCAGAGTAATTAACAAATGATATTATTTCCCATGTTTACAGATTTGCTTTAACGATTGCTCTTATTTTGGAGTAATGATGTAGAACTCTGCTGCGTTTTCTCTCTGCAGCTCTGAAACCGGCAGTTGTTTTTGGACTGTGACTTCTTTAGGACGCTCTGGTGAAGATAGCCATTGAAGAAATCTGCTGCTGATAATCTTTTCTTTAACATGACGGTCTTGAATCCAACCCAGCCATCCTGAAAGAAAGAGAAATACGTTATGAAACCTAACAGTATCCAAATGCATATTATGCCTGCAAAGGTGTCAAGTAATAAAAGATTCAAGTATGCTGAATATTTGATGAACAGTTTCTTATGCAGATGTACTGTACCTTGCAGCAGACTGACAATGTGTTGGATTCTTTTTGATAATAAATGGACCCAGGGACTGCAGTGAAATTTGAGACTTCTGCTAGAAAAAAAAAATAGTTTATACTTCCTCCTAATCCCCTTTTGTTATACTTTGTAATACCCTAATTATAACTAATTCCTTTATTCTTCAACGCTGTTATGCAATGTTCCATAACTTTTCATTAATGGTAGAATTCTTCTATACTGTATTTAAAGTGATATTACGCTTATTACCAACAAATTTATTTTTCACCTAGCTTTAGCAAGGGTGCCAATAGTTTTGTAGCTGTTCGTAAGACAGACAGAAGTGCAAAGCTTCTGGAAAGTCATTAAATAATTTTTCTAAAATATCCTGCCATCACCACTTTTTACCTTTTGCTATGTTAATGCTGGTGTAGATGTATTTAATAATAATTATGAAGACCGGCACAGATTGAACATCTGCAACCTACCTGTAAATGGCACCTCGCATTTTCCAACGAAATCAAGAAGTTTGATGGCACGGCCCATCCAGATTGTTCTTAAATGTACCTGAGCAGGTAGAAATCAAAATTCACACAATTATTATGACAAATAATAAGGTACAGGTTCAACCCACTGCTTTAAATGTCCTTACCCGAGATCCTATAGCACGATAGAGGCGATCGATTTGATCACACGTCTGCTCTTCCCACACAAGCCAACTCAAGGAAGAGTTGATTTTAGGAGCTGATAATGAAACACTTATCAATTCTGTTCTTTTAAATAAGATATTACATGTCTGGTTGAATAAAACATTTGAAAAAAATAAATAATCATAACAATATATACTACTACTAACAATAAATGTTAGTGCTGCGTTTATGAAACTCCGTTATGAACGCCATCCTTACCAAATGTTGCCCCCTCTCTGGCCTGCTCCGTCCTATTTGCAATTCGTTCTGGAAGGTTTCTTAGTGTGTCTATTAACTGTTAAAATAGATAAATACATCAAGATATACTTTATTCATATACAAACTGTAGCCTAGTGTTATATTTACACCCAGCGCACCATTGCCTATTTTTTACCAAATGGTAGAAATTTATATTTACAGCATTTACATTTACAACCAAGCAGTTGGGGGTTAAGGGCCCTGCTCAGGGACCCAACAGTGGGACCTTGGCAGTGCTTGGATTCGAAACCCAGTTATCAAGTAAAAAATGTGACAATTTATTTGGGAATTGTACTTGGGAATGGTACCCACGATCTTTCAAGTTCTTCAACACCAACCATAACACACCATGTTTTCTGGTAAGGTGTCCACAAACCATCAGTCACAGTCTTTATATCAAATAATTGATAGCGTATTTACCAGTTTGGCTCCCAGAGCTGCCAGGGAGCCTCCGAGCTCATCAGCTGTGCTCTGTTCAGGAACCTCATAAAGCTCCTGACTGAGTATCGGACCAACATCAAACCTGTAACAAAGCCATAACAAATTCATTCATTCACAAATGCATGATCTGTGAAAAGTATTATGGTCTGCATTTACCTTTAACGCATATTTGAGTAAGCACATACCTTCTCGCCCTAATCTGCATGATGGTGACGCCGGTGAGTTTGTCGCCGTGTAGAATCGTGTGAAAAACAGGTGCAGGTCCACGCCACCGAGGCAAGAGGCTAGGGTGCACATTAAGGATGCCACTGAAATTTAAACAACAAACAGTGAACACAACAGACAGAAGGATTCTACATGTTTACCACAAAGCCACCGGCTCCATGGATCCTAAGGTCTCAGATATTATGGTGCATGGATTTCGATCATTTGGACCATGTAGTGTAATTTATACCACCCCTTACACAAGAGTAAAATGCGCTTTTTTAAAACTGGATTTTGGTTTAAAAACATAAATAATCCTTAATATGATTTTATTTGAGTAATTGTGTTTTCTGTTCAGTGCCAGGAAATGAGGGCGTGAAAATACTGATCTCATAATAATAATGGCGGTTATAATAATGGTTGAATAATAGCAAAACCATGGCAGATACTCTATATGGCCAAATTTTTTTCTATCACACCTGTAACTATCACACCATGACATTCTTTAAACATTCGATTCTTCTGGAAAAGATTTGACTAGATTGTAGTGTGGCTGTGTAGATTTGTTCATCCAGCTACAATAGAATTAGTGAGATTAAACACAAAAGTCCAGTAAGGAGGTCAGAGATGCAGTCAGTTTTTCAGTTCATCACAAAGGTGGTAAGGGGGGCTGAGGTCAGTGCTTTGTGCAGGACCATATTTTTATTCCAACCTTGCCAAAAAAAATGTGGCTTTGTGCACATGGACATTGTCATGCTAGAGAACAGTATTTAAGCCTCTGAGTTTCAGTGACGTGAAATTGTAATGCTACAGCATATAGACACAGCCTAGACAACTGTGCCACCAAGCTACCACTGCTGGGCCTTTAAGCAAGGCCCTTAACCCTCAATTGCGCAGTTGTAAATCACTCTGGCTAAGAGCGTCTGCTAAATTCTGTAAATGATGTGCACTTCCAACACTGTAGCAACAGGTTGTAAGGGTATGTGCTAATAGTTAGTGTTAGCACAGTGGTTAAGTAGTTGGACTGCTGATCCAAAGACCAGGGTTCAATTCCCAGCACTGTCAATCTACTACTGCTGGGCCCCTGAGAAAGGCCCTTAACCCTAAACTGCTCGGAACTTTTAATCATATACCGTATGTTCAACCTTAAATTTATGGTGCACAATCCACACCAGGACAAAATGTGACTTACTATGGAAATGTGTTGATAAGGCTTTCCTGAAGCAGGCAGCCAAACGAAACCACCACTCCAACATCATACTGCCCTCTAGACTGCACCTCGGGCCACTGATGAAACCGGAGCTCGTGCTGTTCTGCAAACTTCCGCACAGGTACATTATCGGACAAAGTGACAACCTCGAGCGTTTCCACCACAGAATCTGCTCCGTGTCCTCTGCAACATTACACACATTTTAACAACACACACGAATTAAAGGCAAATAGGAAAGGGTTCTTTATAAAAGATATGGACTTTCCTACCGAGATGCATAAAGACGTTTTAGAGACTCTACAGCGAATTCGTCACTTCCAAAGAACAGCACTCTCCACGGTGGATTAGACACACAGCGGGTTTGTCGGTTACAACACAGCAGGGAAGTGTTTCTGTGATATCTATGACTTTGACCAACACATGCTGCAAACTTCCATTTAACGCATGGCAGATAAAACCCACGTATAAAATAAGGACCACTGGGGATCACTTTCACGCTGACCGGATGCCACATCATAAGCTTTTAATTATACACACACTGTTGTGTGAAGTTTATTAGCAACCGGCGATGACCTCATCGCATTTAATAGCGTGAAGCTTCGTAACGTTTTTTTTAACAATAACAAATAAACCGATTTAATTTAACATTTTAAGGATGTCATATTCATGTCTTCAATTCACGGCCCATTCCTTATCCGGGTAATAGCTGTATGTATTGAAGTCAGTAAGTTACGATACATCAACATACCAAGTTTGCACATCTAAAATAGCATGTGGGCGCCGCCATCTTTTTTTGTTGTTGTTACGTCACATCCGGCGATGTACTGCGCTGCAGTGGCTGTTTCAATATTATTATTTTTTCCAATGTAGCAAACTATTCAATGATTTCAGGGCTGTGGATGCCATCCGTGCTCCCCCACTGGATAACGGTGGTACTGCAGGACTTATTCTAATGTACGTTTTATTATTGTCTTAATAGTATTTTTTTTTACGGCACATAGCATCTACAGCACATCATCTACGGCACATACCATCTTGAACTATAGTATTTACACCTTTTATTAATAGAGTCAGTTTAAAAAAAAAAGAAGTACCACATAGCAGCCCTCGTTGTAACGCTAACAGTTTTTAAACAGGTTTCATTTTTTTGTTTTTATTTTTTATGAAATGCGAATTGCTGGTAAATTTGCTTTGTTTTACACCACGTTGTTAGTTTATTAATTTACATTTCAATTATAGTAGTATTATTACTATTATAGTATTATATAGTATTATAGTATAATATTACTATTATTATAAATGATAACGTTTACATGTGCCATTGCGTTCTAACGTTTAGACTAAAATGATATATGATACATCTTTAATTAAAAGAAATGCGGAAATATCGTCCTACGATAGTCTTCCTTTAAATATTGTGCTTCCAAAGTAGACCATAAGATGGCAGACTTTACCACAGCATGCTGTCTCGCGCGCTAACCGACGGAGATACTTCAACATTGGCTTAAAGTAGACAAAAACGAAATTGTAAACTAAAATACCAGAGTATTATAAGTAAGAGGGGTAAATCATAACAGAACAACAAAACAGTATTTATTTTTATACTGACAACAATATGGGGTGGAGTCCCTAATGGTTCACTTGCCAGAGCATGGGGGTTTTAGCTAACATAAAACAAAAGCGAAAATTTGAAGGAAGATAAAAGGCAAGTATCTTAAAGCTAGGGTAAAGTCATTAGATCTTTAACTATTTATGAATTGAATCAGATTAGTTTTATCATCTGTGCCCAGTTTCTAAAGATGTTCTCTGAAGAAACGTGAAGGCCACAATGACCTTCCTACATATTCAACGAGACCAGTCGGAGTCCTCACGTTTTCACTTGCTGTGTAATGATCTATTTGGAGATACACAACGTTCTGGATAGATATGCAAAACTTTTACGTTGGCGCATTCAGACACATCAACTTTGCATGTGTAGTCAAATCAGATTCATGCGCATAGACTTTAATAGGTCTAGTTAATATGGTTTAAAATATGTAAAGGTTATCGCGCAATAAACCCCGACATTCGCCTCGTTGCCTTTCGTCACTTTTATTTGGGTTTATTCAGCAATAATCACTTATTACACGGCTACTTGTCTCAAGTAAATTAGGTACGCAATATTGAAGATTTGAAATACTGTATTTTATTAGCTCTTACGCAAAGCTTCCGCGAAGAAAACGGAGTGACACGTTAAGCATTAATTAGTACCTCCGCTTCTCGTCGGCTTTTATTCGACGATAACAACCGGCTCGATGTACATTATCCCGTTTATTACACGGCTACTTGTCTCAAGTAATTTAGACTCGAAATATTGACTTGAGTTGAAATAAGCTTTTTAGCTTTTACGCAAAGCTTCCGCGAAGAAAACGGAGTGACACGTTAAGCATGTCCGGGCAAGATAATTCGTAGTACCCGGATGAGCGGAGTAGTATTCATTTTGTCGGTTATCTGGGAATAACGTACCGCTGGATGGCACGATTGACCAATCAGAATCAAGTATTCCAGTGAGCCGTGTAATAAAAGTAATATTAACCAATTTATTAACAATAGCCTAAAAATGTAGCCAGTAACTTAGAAACCTTTCTCCTTCCAAAGAGGAGCAACAGATTTATACAGGAGAACCAGGGACAAGGGGTATATAAAATATTTAATAATGAAATTAAATATAAAAATGAGTTACAAAAAAAAAAACGTTAAAAATTCAAACATTTCTACCAGTAAGGACTTGGAAAATGGATGGAAACTATAGCGAGCAGTCATGACGTGTCTTTGTTTAAATAAACCATTTCTTTGCACCCACATCTGTAGATTCACAGTAAAACTGAGTAAGATCAGAATTACTGGTTTAAAAAAAAAACCGCAGAAAAGAAACCGTGTCTTCAAGCAGAACAGTAATGCAAGACATTTAATAAAAGTCTGGCCTTATTTTAATTAGAGTGGAGACCTTTGATGGATCCCTACCTTTAAAACCCACTGAGCCTTGAGGTCCAGCATGACTAACTAGCACTACCGGAAACTATTAGACCCCCCTTTATTATTTAAAAGAAATATATAAAATAATATTTGACAGTGAAAACAATAAAGCTCTTTTTTGTAATAGAGTAAAACTGCTTTTACACTGTGCTGTAATACATGCGCTGACAGTCTTACCTAAAATCCGTTCCTCGTTTGCCAGTTAATGTTATTACTTTAAGAAAAAAGCAATGCTGATTATGGTAACAGTTAATTTCACAGTCTCTCAGTTTGATTCTAAAATCCCAATGATTCATTATAAAAGTCCAATGATTCATTATAAAAGTAATATTTTGTACTTGAGCACAGTAACACAACCAATCTTCCTCAATTCAAGTTTCATAACAAACACCATTTTGTTCTTATCAGTTCGAACAGATAAACACTCCAGATCACTGGAAGTCTTACATTAAGTAACAACCGTTAAGTAAGTTTTAGATCTCGATTTAAAAATATGTAAAAGTAAAAATGGAGGTGTTTTTGTCCTATGCTACTCTGAAGCTAACGTATTTTTGCTTATCAGGCATAAGGTCTTGTCCTCCTTTTCCTCCTCAATGTCTTTTGGACAGGTAGGTGAAAGAGCTTTCTTCGGTTCAAGCTCCTTCTCGGCTTCATTGCCTTCGAGGTCCTTGGACGGAGTGAGAGGCTCCAGCAGCGAGTGCACACTAACAGACTCAGCTTGATCGCCTTTATTCAGGAAGTCGTCTGCGCTCACTCTTTCGCCATTCTCAATTTGGCTGCAGGGTTGGACGGAAGCGTCACTGTCCTCCGGTTCTGTCCTCACTGAGCCATTCTCAGCCGTAGGATCTACGCTTTCAGATTCCGCCTCTTCTTTCGCGTCCTGGTGAACAGTCTGCGTTGGCGTTTCCTCTTTTCTAGCCGTCTCAGTGGCGCATCCTTTGCTCCGTACACTGTCAATACTCAGAGGCTCTATTACATTCAGCCCCGATGGCACAGAGGATACTTGTGAGTGGGAAGCTTTGGTTTCAACAGAACTGAATCAAAGGATAAAAAATGGCCACTGATGAGAGGTAGTACTTAATACTGTATATATTTTAATTGAAATACTTGGAGACTTACCTGTCAGACCTGCTCACTTCTGCTTGTGGATTTTGGGCCTGTTAGCGAACATTAAAAAAAATAAAATAAATGAACACAGGTTATGGTTGATGCACACATGAGATGATGACTTTGTAAAGAATTGAATTCAAATATTTACTCACCTTTTCAGTGTCAGAAGTAGTCGACCTAAATAAAGACAAAAAATCCCAGCCACATTATGACGAGAGCCATGCTTGCGTTTAGATAATAAAAGTTTAATAAAACAGGAAGCCTGTGATTTTCAATAGTTAATTAACTATAGATAGCTATAGTTACTATAGGTAACTATAGCTAGTGTTAGCTATGACTAACGTGATTGAGTAGTGTGTATTCATCACTGTAAAACATCAATAGTTAAGAAAACAGCACTGAAAGTTAAAGTGGAAAACTGAAGACAAACATCTAATTTAAGGGTCTGAAAGACACAACAATGGCTCTTAGATGGATTGCTGAAAGACTCTCTTGGGGAGTGTCAGTTCTTGTGGGATAAAAAAAAGTAGGCAGTGTCTTTTCTTACGCCCCGATCCTGCAATACTTCACTCTGACTCTTAACAACCTTTCTCCATGCTGCACATTAGTTACGTTGTTTTCCTTTGGGCTAATTAAGGCCGGCGCTTACTCCTTCATTTACACAATGTCTTTTGCACACCACTTAACACGCAACCCAATTAGACTAATGCAGATGGACGATGATTTTTCACAAAGAATGGTGTTTTCCTATAATTCAAGGGTCAGAGAGTTGGAAATTGCACACGTATTTCATCACAAAGGGCAATTTATCTAAATCAGTGGAGGTGAATCACTCTCTATTTTAATCCCCTTTTTCTCCCAACTCTGCCCTGTACGTTTAACAAAAGCGCCAGACGTCTGGTGTCACTTTCTCCCAATACATCATGGAGTTCCACCGAGAGCCAAGAAACGCCACAGATAAATCCTCAGAGGTAATGCCTAACAATCCTGGGCAACAATAGGACGCGACAGAATTACAATAAGTAGAAATCTAAAGAAGATCCCCAAGATACAGAGACGGATTCTTCCCTTGAGCTGTAACCCTGCTTAACGACACACTGACCGAATTCTTCTAACACACACAAATACAGTCACTGCAGGAATACAGTGCTACACACATACAGACACACTTAGTACAAACTAATTTTCTGTTACCTACCAAGATTGACAAAATGTAACCATCACATAGTATTTGTAAAAAGAACGTTTGGAAAATACACATTAAAAACGGTACGTTAATTCTCCTCACATAAGTTTATTTAAATGTGCTTCCTGACTCTTTTGGCATCTGACTGATGTAGAAAGGGGCTATAAATGAAGACATATTTAGCGGATAATGAATTAACTCATTATTGTTTAAACTAAAAGAATATGGAATGTGGGGGGCAGTAGGTGGGTACTAAACTGCACTACTACCCTACCTAGTGTGCCTACACAGTGAATAGAAAGACTTTTGTGATTTGGCTCAATAGTGTTGAGTGTCTTAACTTTTGGAAAAGACAATAAAAGATACCACTATTATTACTATACCCACCACTATTACTACTAATACTATTACTACCACCACCACCACCACCACCACTACTATTGCCATCACTACAACTACCACCACTACTACTACCTATACTATTACTATTACCCACACCACCACTACTACTACCACCACCACCAGAACCACTACCTTTACTACTACTACTACTACTACCACCACCACCACCACTACCTCTACTACTATTACTACTAGGCTCATTCATTTTCAGACATATTAAAACTCTTCGTATATTTTTGTCCAACGTAAGAGTTGTGTAACACACACACACACACACACACACACACACACACACACACACACACACACACACACACACACACACACAC
>JAOUQX010000030.1:7040286-7051920 GCA_028566295.1 Liobagrus marginatus
TCTCTGATTTACTGAAATAGCATTCATAAAGCGGGACGATTGTAGTAAAAAACAGTTCCTCGGGATCACACGCCCCCTCTGGCATCGTTGCGTGCCCCCCCCAAGGGGGGTTATTGGTGCCCCCCCCCAAGAGAAAAATAATTTCTCACTATTTGAGAAACACTGGTATACACTCACAATAAAACCAGTATGTTGTGCTTTTCATCCAATAAAAAATACAAACGGCACGCGTATTTTGCCGTGCCTCTGTTAGCGGAGTCCAGTCTGAAACGCGCCGGAAAGTGAACTGTAACTTACTGAATAATTGTCACACAAACATAAAACATACATCTATGGAAAGCTTAGAATGTCTTTTTAAATGCTGTGTCAAATCGAAAACAAATATTCTCAATTTATGTAATCTGTTTGAAAGCAAGCAGAGGTGCTGTCACCTTAAGTTTTACTTCATTATCTTTAATGTTTTGCGGTAGCCCCGCCCCAGGCGCTAGTCACATGCTAAATTGTTTTGGCTTCGAGTGAGGAACAAAGTGAAGAACAATGCAAGTCTTTTCACAGCATTCCACCTTGATGGGGGAAGATTAGTTAGTGGGGGACAGGCTTTTTGTCTCCCCAGGCGTGAATTACATAAATATTCATGATTAACATACATGCATACAGCAGTGCTGAAAAAAAAAGTCACTTAAAGTGTAAATTATTGTGTAAAGTGTATTATTATAGTGGTTAGAATGGTTTTCACATCATTTTGAAGTAAACATTCAGGCCTACATGACTGATTACTCAAATCTCTTATTACAAACTATTTAATACGGCTTTTATGGCCTTATTTCAGTAAACTGTTTTTCTTTTTTTTTTTTTTTGCTTTTGCAAAACTCCCTAACCTTGCATAATATTTTTTCTTATGAAATGTAAACATGTACATCCATTTTGCTCACATTTTATTGTATCTTAGCTTGTGCTGAATACAAATAAAATGCATGTTGGCTAATAGTATGTTATAAGAAGCTCAAATAAACACAAATGTTAGGGCATGTCAAGACATCTCACAGGCCCAAAAAAACCCTCAGACCCTAGAGGGTTAAGTTTGAAAAAACAACCTTATTTTTGTTGTTGTTGATGTCTGCAGACATCAGACATGTAAGAGAGCCCTGTATTTACGTCTACATCACATGATTGTTTTGAGAGCTGCTTAGGCATCATTCTTCTTCATGAAAATGCATACAGCATGTTGAGAGTTTGTTGCTGAAAGACTTTTCCTGTTGAGCTGAAAGAAACTTTTCGCCGCCTTTCCGCTTCGCTGTCACCTCTGTCAAGTGATCTGATTGGCCTTGGGCTCATCTACAGGCCAGTGTGACATGTCGTGTATAACACTGCTGTGCAAAAATAAATATCAAGGGCTGTAGTGAACGAATATTTATATGCAACCAACCCCCACTACAATCTCCCTCCCCCCCCACTTATAGCAAATGTACAATTAGTTGTCAAAGCATTTCACTGTATGTTGTACCACGTATAATGTACATGTGACCAATAAACATTGAAACTTGAAACTAGTGGAACTGGTGAATTTTAAGCAGTTCTAAAGCCAGAGAATGTAATAAAATAAAAGTGCACTTTTAATAAAAAAAAGTGCACTTTTCTACCAAATTCAACATTGAATTGAAACATTTACCACTTTACAAGCTTGTGAAGTTATAATTTAGAAGTTATAATTGTGGCAAAAACTAAATATTGCTGCATGTTGTATAGCAATGGAATTAGAAGTCCATCTATGTAATTATCGATTAAATAATCATGTTTCTTCTAGTAAAACCTTTTACACTATTTTAATGTCTGATTGTACTGATTGATTATGGTGATAATTGAGCATCTGATTCAGAGCAGTGGGTGATGTAATTATGTTGTGGATGCTAAAGACATGGCCTTCAATCATGCACATGAATGCAGTTATGATTATTATTTCTTCCTCTCTCCACACTGTCAGCCATTTCTTGACGTTTTTCAAGGAACTGTCGAACTAGAGAAAGGCTGTATGCACTTTGTCTCTGCCGTCGACGGATTAAAAACACTGTCATGTTCAGATTAATTATTAATGAAGGAATGGAGAGAATCAGAAACAAATTATTATTCGCCACGTTTATTCAGCCCGAGTCTCCTCCTTCTTTGTCGCATATGTTTAAGAGCCCATAGAAGTGAACCGTGAGAAGGTTTTCGATGATTTCTCACATGAAATTACTGTAAAACTGCTTTGCTGTGCAGAGATATAAAAGTTGGCAAAACTGTACTCAAGAAAAGATTCTCATCAAAGGCTTGTCAGTGGATTCACGCTTTTCTTTCCTTCTGTTTTTAATTTTTTTTGTCTCAAACAAAGCCCAAGTCTCTAATTTAATCACACATTTATTTTGGAATGGATTCTGGTATGGAGGAATAAAAAGGATTTATTGTTTCAAAGATTTCCACCATCCAAGACGGTGCCCTTCTTTCAGTAGTTTCTGTTATAAAAACCACTGATACTGTTTTTTTTGTTCCCCGGAAGCCATTGTCCCTCGAGACCAGATGAGTTTCTACATTTCTCTGCTTTCACATCTCAAAAAAAAGTCTTCTGTTAAATGTAGTACTTTGGAAACTTAGTGTGGGATGTTTGGGTTATTTCAGTTAACAATTCTGTAGAAGTTAAGAAGTTATTTAAGCGTTGTTGGGAAAAGACCTGCCACCATGTTGAGCGAAAGGTCGCTTTAAAAATTAAAGATGAAGAAGATTCAAGGGTTGATGAGTCATCACGGATATATCGTGACCTCTGTGAGATGTAGGTTCGTATCCCCAGCTTGCTCTGTGTTTGAACTGTGCCATCCGTGTGATTCGGCGGCTTACTCTGGCGAGCCATCTTAGCTACACTTAAGATTATAGATGCTTATTTCTGCAGTGCAGGTCGCCAACTGACTCGCTTATGAGGATCTTTTTGTTGCCATAGTGATCAATGGGCTTTGATGTCAGGATATTTGGTCCGGCTCGCGCATCATCTTCCTCGACAGCATAAAAGACTGTAAAGATCTGGACACTTCTATGACAATGAGTTTTAACCACGTTTCGATTTTAACGCCGATTTGTTCGGATGTCTTTCTTTTTTTCCTCCCCCTAATCACACGCAGTTTGAAGTGCTTCTCTGCCATCGGTGATGAATATGTGCATTTCTTTGGGGCGGTTTTAGCTGCGCTTCCAGAGAACTCCAGAGAAGCTGTCAACTTTCTCATCTGTTCCCTCGACACCACTGACGCGATCACATAAATCTGGAGCACGGAGGCAGGATGCTGTTCAGGAGTGCTGCCGCAGAGAAAAAGCTCCATTCTAGGCATGCGCTGTGCTTTTACAGAGGATTAGGAGCACAAAGATTGTGTAATCATGTCCACGATACCGCCAAGGAGCGTGTTAAGGAAAAAGAGTGATATGAAATATGTTTGATTGTTTATATTAACTGATCATAGATACAACGATCGATAGATCTGTACTTTATTAATCCCTAGTAGGACAAATTAGTTTGCATGAGCAGCAGAACATACAATGTGGCATAGACATGCAATCTAAAGATAATGATATAAAGTTAAAGATATAGAATAAAGTGGGTTGAAACAAATAGGAAAAAAATGTTTACACTGTGCAACCATAACCCAAAACTGTGCAAAATATTCAACATACACAAAATGTAGTTCACAAATAAACAATTACCCAATATATAAATAGGTATATAAAATGGTTCAAAGGGCCTTCTGTGACCTCCTGTATAATTTGTTATGCTAGCTGTTGTGTTTAAAAAAGACAAACAAAAAAATGGTAATAGGTGAAGTGGTGGGTGTTCTTCATCAGGAACGAAATTGCTGCGTTGTCTGAGTAATAATATGAGCATAACGGCTTTAAGTTCAGCACTGCCATGCTTGATGAGGCATCAGAGCAATTTCTTGTTTTGGGGGAGCTGAAAGCAAGGCAGATGGGTTAGGGTTAGTGCTAGGTTTCTGGCTCTGCTCTGCTCTGCTAGCGCTTTGGATCCATGTTTCGTATCGATGAGCTCGCTGCCTCGGGACATGATAATCGGAGCTGTAGCTACACTGATGTGAGCCTCTGCAGCACGTTTTAATGCCAGCCTCCACTTTCCTAGGAGATGTGAGCTCCTTTTACATCAACTTATATAATGGACTATTTAGAAGCCAATTTGAGTTTTAAAAAAGGGACGGCATCAGCGCTACGCATGTCTGTGGAAAAACAGCGACCGCGTTAAGTCTTAAACGCAACGATGCCTGTTGCACAGAAGTTAGAAAAAACATTTGACTGGTTAATCCCAGTCTGAGGGCCAGGGACATACTGAGGCCAGATCATTTCACTTTACGAGAGATGGACCATCCACCGCATTCCAATTTCATTACACGTCTGACCCATAAGTCCCTCTGTATGTGGAAACAAGATTAGGCTCCCGTGAGCTTAAATCATAGCTTACAATTGAATTTGAGCGTACTAGCTAGGGAATGGGCTCCGAAATCTTTCAAACACATCCGTAAGATCATGCCGGCTAGCGGTTGTCCACGGAGCAGAGGTTATTCCCATCTCCTTTGTTAATGTGAGCCAGATTTCTGTTTGTCTACTTTAAATGACATGTAGCTCTCCTGAATGAGGTCTCAGGGTCAGCACAGGGAGTATACGCCTTCTAGTCATATTCTCCCCTGGGAAATGAAGATATTCTGCCCTCTGTAACCTCACGCAGCAAACCACACACAACTCAACATTAAATACAGTGCAGAACAAGAGAGCACCTTTTATACCTTTTTCAGGTGTGAGTACTGGATATGAGTTCATCCTAACTGGTACAACAAAGGTTGCCATGACCGTAACGCATGTAGTCACTCACGTTTAGGCTTGGCTACCAGTCAGCATTCGATTAAAGCTAAGAGGAGACGTAAAAAGCATTATGGTCCTCTCAGTCTTGGAGTTGGTAGGGGCTTTATGCAGCAAGTCTAGGACATGAGAAAATTACCCTGCTCAGCTTACAGATCAGTTAGATCATTACTGAAAGTTTCTGCGTCTTTTCCAATTTTTCAGTGTTTTTTTTAAAATTTTTTTTTAGAAGTTCTGATTAATATGTTTTGACCAAATACGTCAATAAAAGGCAGTCTGTATATTTCATAGCAAGTTCTTCAAGGACAAGCAGATTTCGTGTTTTTTTTTTTGGTTTTTTTTAAATTGGTGCTGCAGACAAGTTGGTTTAACAGCCAGAAAAAGAGAACACTTGTTCCGTATTAACTTTTACAAAACAAATCATTTTTGTATAGAATTGTTTTCATTTCATTGTAGTTAAATATACTGAGAGAAAAATAACGAGGCTAACCAGACACACGGAACAGCAAAGCTCATTGTCGTTTACTACTTGTATACTGAGCATAGAGCTGGTGAGCTACACTGGCGTTTATATTTAGGAGACAATAATAATAACAATACTAAAACTCATTGTTTTTTTCAGTCCGTATGAATGTACGCACTTTTGCTAAGACTCTGCTATTTGCTACTTGCTAAGACTCTGTAGTTGCACTACACGACCTGTCATTTGGTCTGTTAGGACTGAGCAGCACTCAGAAGCATTACTCACCCAGTGGATTAGTGAATGTAGGATTTGCCCCCCACCCCTGTGTGTTCTACTGATCATTGTGTTGTTTACATCAGTATGTCCTGGTATCGTAGGCTGTGTTTGTATGTTGTGTTTAGCGAGTGCACTCGCCTTTGTGTCCGAGCCAATGTTTGGTGTTTGTGGGAGGCTTGCTGGCACTCTGAGGCCACCTCTCATTATCTGACTTTATTGAGCTGGCCTCTCTGCCAGCTTGCCTGTTTGTGAAACTGGAAAAAGTTTCCCCGCTGTGGAGCGATAAGAGCTCAGGATGGCCGCGCAGGTGCTGAAGAGGCCAAGAGTGAGATGGCATGCCGTGCGGACTCGCACTCAGGCAATAAACACAGTTTGTCATGGGTAAAGAACATGCTAGATGTGATGGTGTCTCTCACACACTTCTGCTCAGTCCCACACAAACACTCAGTAGGCCAGTAAGCACTGCTGCTGGGGCCGCGAGACCGCCCGAGTGTGGTGCAGAGCGTGACCCGAAGCCTGATACTTTTATCAGGATTTCCATTTTAGATACAGAAAATGCTGATGAGGAGAAGCCATTGTAGTGCGAGCGCTAATCCGCAGCAGTGGCCGACTCAGCCTCTCCTACTTATAGATTTTCCCTGCAATGCATTTGCACTTAACTCGCTCTGCTATTTGTAGGTTCAGAAAACAATTTTTCCGCTTGCTCCTCTCCGCAGCAGCACAAACTACAAATCAAATTGAAGTTTAAATCTCTTCTTTTGAAAGAGACTTGAGGATTAGTCTGTAGCACTGATTTGTTCCTGGTTTAATTTGTCTTTTTTGAAGGCTTTAATGTAATAAATTAAAGATTGAGTCTGGTTAAAGCCTTTCAACGTCTCAACGTTGATTCCGCCTTGTGTTCAGTATGTGCTTGTTAGGAGTGTATTTCCTGTAGCAAAAAGAGTTGAAAAAATTGTTTTTTTATTCTGACAAATATAGCCATTTGTTTATATGCGGATATATCACAAATGAGGAATTCTGTGTAATATTTTATTCACTATATACTGTAGATTGCATTTCCTTATCCAGAATATTTGATATGTACAAATAGATAAAGTGGTAATATACAGTATATAAAAATATGATGCAGGTCTTAAACTTCAGCTTGGCTAATAATGGAAAATAGCACGTGGCAGTAACTGGTAGAATGTGGTTCTCCATTAGGTTAGAAATAAAAACATGTTCTTGGCAGTACTTAAGACACTAAGCACTAAGACCTCGGTGTGTTCTCAAGTGCTCAGGGCCAGAGAGAGTTAATCGATATAAAGCTAGCGTGTGTTATTCGGTGTGTGTCATGTTGGCTTCTGTCTCCTAGTGACAGATGGGATCTCTGAGGGTAGTGGCCATAAGCTCTGATTGGCTATCAGTCAGTTCATTGCATCGTTAATATTGGCCTGTCACCCCCCCCCTTTTTTTTTTTTCTTCTTTTTTTTCTTCTTTTTTGATGCTTTGAATAGATTTGGCTGCAAACTGTTGTTTTTTTATTTTATTTTTTATTTTTTTTGGTCTCTTTACACAAGTTCCCTCAACGCAGCAGTGACATAAAGAAATGTTTGGCAGTGATTGGTGTTCGTGTTCAAGAGGAACGGACAGGGTACAGCCTCCGATGGCCACTTGGCACTGCTGTCTGCCAGCCCCATCAGGACTTGCAACCGATCCAGCATGCAGTGCAGTGGGAGGCAGAGGACGATGACGTCCAGGCTGCCTTCCATGTTGGCTCATCTAGTCTTCTCCAAAAGTCTGAGTGTTAAATGTCCTTTGTTGTTGTATTATCATCACCACCCGCCATTTGTGAATTAGAGAGTGTGGCTGTGGCAGGCTTGGCAGTGATTGACCACGTAAACGTATAAATAGACACTCGTTCACTTCCATTTTTGTCTAAAATCCATTGATATGCACCGCCTTGTCTGAATGTCAGGGTAGGAGATGGAGAGCTCTCGTCGAGAGTGTATTTGTTTGTGGTTGCGCTCCGGCTTGGCTGATGAGCGATGTGATAGCAGCGCTGGAGCAGTCATAAAGACGCAGCACTGATTAAACCCCACTAATGAGCAGCTCAATAAAAATAAATCCTCCTGATGCAATAAACGGCGTCTTGATTGCAAGCACCCAGGGGTGTGATAGCGTAATCCTTTTGTGTTCGGTGCGCTGGATGTACAAAACGATGCACGCAGAAGACATGTCTTTAGTTATTTGCATGATGAAGTAACCGGATGCATTGATTTATGCGAATGTCTTGGTGTGTTGCGCTCGTGCTTCGAGACAGTTTCCACTAGTGATCAGATATGAAATGGCTGCACTTTATTTGTCACACTATTCCTGTCTGTGCTGAATTGAATTGTGCATTTGAGCGAGGAAAAATCACTTGTATATATTCTGCCAAGCCCACAGCCGTTTTTACGAGCTAGATAAATTTCTCATCTATTTGGCTCTTGTGCCGCCATTCCTCTGATCGAGCTCAAGGTTGGAGGAAGAGGCACCTTTCCCCCATAAGCGACTGTGAACATATGGTGTGGGCACAGCACAGGAAGGAAGTGTGGAAATCGCAGGGAATGAGAGTTTGGATTAATGTGTCTGAACTGGGCATGGGCAGACAAATCCAGCAGAACTCCTCTGCCAGGACCCCTTAAAGGCTCCCAAAAGAGTAAGGGAGAGAGTAGAGAGAGGTAAAGAAACTTTTAAACCTATGCCATTTTTATTTCAAAGACACTGCATTAGTCCCTTTTGGGCTCATCATTGACAGGAATTTAAAGGTTCATGTGGTGCATGCTCAGCAGCTTTGTAGCAAAGTAGCGTTGTGAAGTCTCTATCTTCTCACACTAAATATTTTTTTTAAAATGGGGTTTGGGAGCCCTGAAGCACCTGATTAATTGTTTGGCCATCTGTCTGTATCAACCTATCTGTCTGTCTCTCAATAAATGTTTTATTTTTTTTGCCGACCGTGCGACTTCTTTATTTAAGTGAACATGTTTAATCTAACCTTATTAACTCAAAACCAAGGCGGCTTATAAATTGTCATTTCAGACACCAAGTGATCCATCAGTGGAAAGCTTAGAACTTGAAAGCTTAATAATACCAATAAATAGTCAGAATATTATTATACCAATTAAGTAATGATTCATGTATTTTAATGGCCGAATGATTTTCATAATAAAAGCCTGTACTCACTGCAGCGTGGAATTCAACGTTATTGGAGTCCTGTGACACGTTTGAGAACCTCTGATTAAGAGCAATACCTACTGAGTCACTGTTTATTGGTTTCTGGTGTTTAACAGCTCATACGTTAGGTATGAAATGATAAGACTAATCACTTCAGTATAGTGTGAATATTTTATAATCTTGAACAGATGGGTTATGAAGTTATGCGATATCCGATATCAGGCTGATTGATCAAACTGGTTACAGTGGTTGCACATATTTTGTTTTTAAAGCTCAGAAACGTTCCTGAAAGTGGGCCGCTCAAAATAGGTTCTTTCTTTTTTGCATAGGCAAATGAGTCTGCTCTGCTGTCAGATTTATATTTTTTTGAGTCATCCTCAGACACATTCATGAATATTTGCCTACATCCATAACAAGCAGTGGAATTAGACATAAAAAGAGGAAGCTGTTGAAAGCGTGTGTGCGTGCGTGTGTGTGCGTGTGTGTGTAAGAGATGAGGTGTGTGTTCCACAGAGGAGTCGTGTTGTACGTGTGTTAGAGTAACAGACAGCACTGGGTGGCAGTCTGCAGTTTGGAAAGCAGGAGGCTGTCCTAATGAAGATGATGCTATAGTCAGGACAAACTCCCCTGCTACCGCCAGCACGCTTCATCAAGCCCCTACCAGCATCCTGCACTTCACACTCTACTTTTTTTTTTCTCCATGAAACACTTCAGTGCTCCTCTCCCCCCAATGTGCACGTATATACGCACACACACATACACACCTACACACGGTTTCAGATTACTGTAATCCCCGTGTCTTTGCGCTTGTGTTGATTTTTGTGAGATAGCTTTGTCATGATAACTGTGTAAGTGTATTTTTAGATATCAAGCCTGAATGTTGAACTTTTTTTTTTTGTTTTTTTTTTTTCTTTCTCAATTCAATTCAATAAGCTTCTCTCTTGCTCTTGCTGTTAGAGATCTTATCTCAATGAGACATCCCGGTAAAATAAAGGTTAATGAAAATATATATAAATAAAGCATCAACCAACCGTATGAATTATATTAGTCAGATAAATAGAGAGTTGCATGGCTGGAAGACTCTTGAATGGTGGATTTAGTCTGCAGGCTTTATTCCGAAACCTTCCTCAAGACGAGGCAGAACTAAGGAAAGAAATGGTAATGCTCTTTTAGCTGGAGGCCGCGTCGTTTCCTCTCCTCACTGTGGGTCCGTATCGATCGCACCTCCACTGCGGATCTCACGAGCGTTGTCCGTCTGTCCCGCCAGCGCAGTACTCGGACTCCATGGCAATTTGGCAAGAAGCAGCTCCCAAGAACCAACTTCAAGCTTTGGTGATGTCACGTCTGGCGTGCGCGTTTTCACTGCGGTGGCCGGCAGCGGTCAATCAAAGCTCTGACTGAGGTGCTTTTTTACAGTGCCAGCGCGCATAAGCGAGCCACTCACTTCAGTGAGTAATTGCTCTTTTCTTTTTCTTCTTCCCTACACTGTATGTCTGTGTGAAAGGACGCGGACACCTGCTTGCCGATTAAACCCCAGAAGAGAGCCAGTCTCTGCCAAGAGAAATATTTGCCTTCCAGTCAAGGTTGTGTTCTCATACAAGAGTATTTTGGTGTGAAACAGTGAGGATATGACACGTTTCTTCCTTACAGTAAGTTGGCTGTGATTTGACCAGTTTTAAACTCGTTGTTTGGGCTGCAAAAAGCTTAATATTGTATTGTTCTCTCTACTAACACACTCTGTAATTACTTTGAGCTGTGCTTTACCTCATAAACCCACCTTCAGGCTAAATGTTTGCACATTTTATGAATAAAGCTACTCTTAGACCCTGCGTTAACGAATAGAGAAAAAAACCCCAGTAAACGTTCATTCTACGGAGAAGGAAAGTTTTGAACAGAAATCCGTCATGCCTCCTAGCCACTAAAATAAGAAAGCTAAAGATTTGCTCACAAGGCAGACGTGTGCCAAGTTAAATTCATATTTAAATCCTGCTCTCAACAGACACTGCATGTAAATGAGAACCCTCTTCGGCACCGAGCGGGAGCTCAAAATCCGTGGCAGTTCGGTAGAAGCGCTTAGGCATGCATAATTTGCATTTATTTTGGAGCTAATTTTCATAATTAAGCATGAAAAAAATGCCGCTTTTTGAAATAATTATCAAGATGAGCTCTACGACTCGTGTTACATGCCGGTGAGAGTCAGGAACAGAGTGCTGTGCTGCTGAGTAGAAGTAGATGCTGGACTTGTAAGTGGAAATCGGGTCAATAGATGATCAATAAGTTGAAAATATCGATGTTTCTATGAGGAAACGATTGTCATTACCTGTCCAACTACATTGGCGCGCCGTGAAAAACAACGTCATTAAGTGGCACCGAGCGGTGTGTGTGAGCACTGGGCACAGAATCAGGGGCATCAGCAGGTACAGGTGTGGAACATGTGTCCCCTCTCACTCTGCCGGTGTATAGCTGCAGTGACGTGATGGCGCTGTGGAGTGTTATGTGCTTTCACTTGCTACAAATCTGTTACACGCCATTGTGAACAGGAGTGCAGCTATAAAACTGATTCATAGCCACAGACAAGTGTGTGCAGGACAGGTAGAGCGTGGCATATTTAACCCACTGTTCAAGTGTGTGAGCACTTTTAAGTAAGCAGTTTAAAAATCGTCATTCTGTGCCTGACCTTGCTGACTGGCGGTCTGTGATTTGACAAATGGATAAATCGAGCGGCTGACTCATAATAGAACAAACCACGGAAAGTGCGAGCTCTCTCTCTCTCTCTCTCTCTCTCTCTCTCTCTCTCTCTCTCTCTCTCTCTCTCTTTGTCT